>JAQQBS010001423.1:4036155-4050160 GCA_030347275.1 Microctonus aethiopoides
TGTTCGGACATATTCTACGATATTTTAGGAGGAGAGCAAGAAAAAAAAAATATCGAGTTTTTTTGGCACACCCTAATATATATATATGTGGGAACGAAGATTTTGGAAGGTTCTAGAACCTTATAACAATTTAGAGCGATAGTCTGGCGCCATTCAGTAATGGTCTCTGACGTCAGAAGAGTAGCTATTGTTTTACGGAAGGTACGAGCGACCCAATAGGATATCGCCGAGCAGTGTGAAGGGCTTCCCCTTCCACAGCCTGAAGAACCAATTACAGAGCAGGAGTATCTACTGGCCTAGGTATAAAAGCGCTGCGCATCGGGTCATCGGTCTCTTCATTCGCTTGTGAACCTTCACGACATTAGTATCGCTCTAGTTATAGCTGTAATAATAATTCTAAATAAGATACGCGCGAGGTGTCAATTAAAGTGTTGAAGTGGAAGCTGACAAACTTCCCACTTATGGAATCGGTAGGGTCCGAAAATTTAATTCATAACGCAGCATTTGACGGGGATTCACCGATGGACAATGAAGCCTCAAATGATAAGCTAGTTTGCGTCTACAAAACGAAAAAGAACATCAGCCAGCAAGCTCGAGAAACGAAATTTGAAAAACAAAAGAATCCAAATACATGACGATGATCAATTAATTCATCAGCATATTGATGAAGACTTGGAATCTTCACTCACAAGTATTTCAACAGATGTAAGTTCAAATAACAGCACTAAAATAAATTCTAAAAATAGTCACGCGATTGTAAGTATAACAACAAGACAACCTCCTATAGTTGTCACGCTTGACGATAAACACACGCCATGGTATATTAGAAATGTAGTAAATAAGATATGAATGAATGCTATATTTAAAAACAATAATAAATACACAACAATTATAGTGATTAACGTGGCCTCTCACGAATGCATTATAAATTTACTCAGGAATGAAAACATCGAGTTTCACACCTATCAACGTAAAGAAGATCGCAAATCGAAGATTATCCTCAAGGGATTGCCGAGGATCTCCACGGATGAAATCCATGAGGAACTTATAAATCATACGATCAATCCACTTAACATCCAATTATTACGTTCGAAAGCAAATAATAATGTTAATACAGCAACATACTTAATCACGGTAAGCAATATCAGTGAATTAAAAAGAATCAAAAATATTGAACATTTATTCAATGTAATCGTGATATGGGAGCAATACCATAAAGATAACAAACCTACGCAATGTTTTAATTGCCAGAAATATGGGCATGGCAGTCAGAACTGCTTCAAAACGCCAAATTGCCTTAAATGTGCGTGTAAGCACTCGACTTTAAATTTTGATGTGAAAGAGGAAACTGCATTCAAGTGTGTCAACTGTGAAGGGGATCATAAAGCTAGTAACGCCAACTGTCCAAGCTACATTAAATATATTTCAAAAATCTCAAAACCTAAGGTCACGGGCATTAATAATGAAATATAAGGGCAAAATAGTAACATTACGCATCATCAGTCCGAGCATCCACACAATAATGTTCCAATCCACTTCAAGGCATCATCGTACGCTGCGGCTGTAAGAAGCCACAGACCATTGGAGGAAAAACAGCAGTCATCCTTCAACATCTATAAACAAACGTCTCCACAGTGTGACTGTGTAGCGAGTGAAGTGAATAACATCAAAACTATTCATACTAAAAATAGTTTGCGTTGTGCAGTGAGTGAGCTTACTGAGTGTTCCAGCGAAGTACTTGATAAAATTATTGAAGTTATTAAATTGTTAAAATCAATTGTATGTAATGAGACTGCTTTTAAAAACATTAGTGACATATCCAAAATTGCTCACGATCAGAGTATAATTGATAAAATTAAAAGCAACAAAGCGTGCGATAATGAAGTTAAATCTAAGTCACAACACAATAGTAATAATAAGGCTGAAACAGCCACTGTTAGAAAATCAACCAAAAATGAAGGGCCGTTGGGTGCCTCCTCCAACCCAGCACTCCAAACCAAGAACCAAAAATCAACAACTGTCAAAGTCTTCAAAAATATATGTACAAATAATAAAAAAACAAATGAAAAAAATAGTAAAAATGGATAATAAAAAAGTTGTAAGGATAATAAATTGGAATGCAAATGGCATTAGAAATAAACTGCTGGAATTGGAAGAGTTACTCAATCGTTTACATGTGGATGTGTGTGTGGTGACAGAAACTAAGCTTTCTTCTAGAATTAATCATATTAACATTAAAAATTTTAACTGCTATAGAGCTGATAGAAACGCTGATAACACTGGCGGTGGAGTTGCAATAGTAGTAAATAGAAGACTTAGTTCTGTTACGACACCGTATACTACTAATAATGATAAAATCAAAACTATCGAAATACTGGCTGTTAAAATTAATGATGTTGTGATTATTGGAACTTCCAGAATAGCATGCGATGCTGCGGATTTTAAGCGTACTACAAAAAATGTCCGCCAGTACGTAGAATGACAGTGAGTGGTTTGACAGTACATTCAAGAATATTAATTATTTTTACTGATTTTTTTGTATTAATGTGATATAATTCTTTTAAAATGAGTATTACAAGAAAAGCATTGGAAAATATAAAAACACAACGAAAATAATAAATTAATAACTTTTGACAGCTACGTACTGGCGGCGATGATTGTTTTGATAAACAGCGCCGCCAACGGATTCTGTGAGTCCCATATACGAAAACCCTCAAACTGAGTTGAACATGGATGATCTAAAAATTCTATATAATTCACATAATAAAATTGTAATGGCAGGTGACATAAATGCAAAACATACAGCTTGGGGTAATAAACATTCTAACAAAGCGGGCAAATTGCTGATAAAAAGTAAAATCTTAAATGAATTCCAATTCGACATACTCAGTACTGACGAGCCTACATATTACTCACCAATAATCATGACAGGGTCAAATCTTGATTTATTCTTCGTCAAAAATATGAAACTCTCAAAACCAATAACTATTAATGAACTTTCTTCCGATCACCTACCAGTCATGGCTAAGATAGTATATGGCACAATCAATAATATCAAAAATAATAACACTCTCGATTACTGTAAGGATGTGACCCCGAAAACTCAAATTTAACTTTCCACTAACCCCCTCTTGACATCCAAAACATAAAATTGCGTGCTCTAAAAAATGCCTACTAATCTCGAAAAAATGTAACATTTCAATGGATTACTGCTAGTTCTCAGTGGTTGAAGCATAGTGGAAGGGAAAGCATCTCGGAGGGGGAGTTTCACTTTCCCAGCTTTTGGGCACCTAAATTCCTGAGTTTGCCCATGCCTGACATATACCGTGTATAGTCGGCTGTGGATGGATACAGTAAGGCCCTCACAGTATTGCAGGAACGGCTGTGCTTATACATTTTTAGCGCGGAGAGAGAAATTTCGCTACTGCGTATGTGTCACCAATACTCGATCACATCACTGGTATAGATAACAGAAGCTTACTTATTGTCCAGAATCGGTGAGCTTAATTTTCAATCACAAAAATTCGAATTCGCCGTCGAACTTGAAGATACGGTAAGTGGGATCAAATCTTGAAATAAATTTTTTGTATTTATAAAATATACCAAACCTGAAAAACATTAAAGAGTCAGTAGAATATTTTTTCCATTTTAGGCAATCAAAAAATAAAATGTCTGTGTTAGTGTCCTTTATTAAAGAAGACTTTGAGGCTATAGTTGAAGCAACCAAAATACGATATTTTGATGTCAATAATTATGATGAAAAAAAAGGTGTGTGTCAGCTCCGACACGCGATTGGAGTTTACTCTTCAAGAATAATTACTGTGGAATTAAAAATATATTCATATGCAATGGGAATAAATAAAAGCTTCTTCTGTGTAACTGAAAATATTGAAAATTTTATTCGGATTTCAAAATTTATTATTACATTAATACATTATAATGACAATTGATTTTCTTCAATATTAAAATCATCTTGAACATTATTAATTTCATCAAAAGTAATGTCGTTATTTATTACTGTGACAATAGGTTTGTGGTAACTAAAATACGATACATGGAAGTCGGAAGTAACAAGATTCTTGCTTAAAAATATTCTGAGGGTACTAGATTATCACAAAAAAATCGCGAATGAAGATGGAAAATAACAGCAATTTCTGCTACGTATCGAAGAGTTGGCAACTTCGCAGCAAAGAGGATAACTTGTGCATGCGCGTGCTATTTGAAATAAATACAAGTTTATATAAAGTAGTTATACAGCTGACGACGCGCGCATGCACAGTGTAAAGCAACGTTGCCACGTCGTAGATATTAGTTATATATATTTCGTGATGACATATATATATTTTCCCAACCTCATTGAGGAGTAAACTCCAAAAACAAATAGTACAACAAAAATATCATAGAGACATATATATGAGTATTTTATTGGGCATAAATCAAGCCGATTGAAATAGCTTACCTTTTGTGAATTACATTTTTCTGGAGTGTACTATATCTTATGTAATTTTACTGCAGGTAATAATTGGACTTGAATTGTTATTGTTTTTCCTGTCAGTATTGTTACTTCCAATGTCACCAGGCTCAGAAGCTCTTATCACACATAGATTTTAGTTTCTCAAGGAAAATCCAATCGTCAAAAATTCCAACTATGAATGCTTCTGCGTAATTATTTTCTTTTTTGTGATAAATATGAATCTTTTTTCGGAGTTTACTCCTTAAGAAACGAAATAACGCCCGGGGTATGAAAAAAATATGCGGAGTGGACTCAGGTGAAAGAGTAACGCACACTTGAAAGCGTTATGCTGCCCCTTTTTTACGTTCTCCCCACCCATCTTATGATGACCGCATGGGGAAATGGAAGAGATATGTATACACCTATACTGTATACGTAGTATTCTGAACACGTTGTTAGGTCCCATGTGACTTTCCCACTCTTTCCTTCCATAAAGTCAAATCTTTCATTTGTTAGCTGTCGTTCTGTGATCACAGCTCGGAAAATGTTATTGATAATGTTATTGTAATTATGATTATTATTATCTCCCAATAGCTAATAAGTTAATATTTCTTATTTTCTGTGGGAAACTTTTCTATTCTTCTTCCCACTGGAAACCTAAGTCTGCAGTCAGCATTCCATCTTCTATTTCACGGCATCGCACGATATCCCGAAATGCTGAGCAAGGCGTTTTATTGTGGAGACCCATCTACTTGCTTTATGAATCTTATGACGACCTAGGTCGCACACTAACAATAAAATCCCCATGGCTAGTTGGTGCCCATGAAATAATGCACGGGTGCCGGCAACGCTACTGGGGAACACATCTCTTTTTTTTTTAATATATTATTTATTTTATAAATATAATTTATAAACGGGAAAAAAAAATGTGTACGGGCCGCCGGGATTGAACCCGAGCTCGTAAGAATCCGAACGACCGACTGACCGGGTGGGGGAAACCAGCGAGTCCCACCACCACGCCGATACCAAGAATCTCCCACTGCACGCCGCTAGGCAGTGGGACATGCGCAGTCCGCTCTTGCGCAACGAACGCCGCGGAGTGAGAGAGGCCCGCCGCGGCTACATAAGCCGTCGCCCGAGCGCGCAGAGCACAGTTCATCGGTGGCTCGGCTTCGAGCAACACCAGTCCAGCGACTAGTATGACCAGTATCCAGTGACCAGTTTCCAGCGAATAGTACGAGAGAATTCAACGAGGGATCACCCGTTCTTTTCAGAACTTCAACGAAAGAATTTCATCGAGTACATCGAACAGCTCTTCTCAGAGCTCAGAACCGATAGTTCTTTTGAGAGCTGAATTTCATCATTTGCACCGTGAGGACGCAGTATTCTCACGCTATCCCGTACCTTTCCGTGTCCGACGCGTGTTCGCTATCCGCAGTAGACGGCAGCACGTGCACCCGTACGATTCTGGCACTAAGCTGAGGAATCGTTCCTGTTTCCTGCCGAGATATCTTTCGCTCGCAGTAGGCGAAGGTATCCTTCCGTCCTTATCCAGGGTGCCGACAGCTGGCACTAAGCTGAAGCACTTCTGCCCATCCTAGTATTCCTGCCCGTGGCACTGACATCTGGCACTAAGCTGAGGTGTCCTTGATCTCTCTCACGCGAAACGCATCGTTCACAGTATTGTACGCGTACCGGGAATATTTTATATTATTGTAATAACTATTGAGAGGCATTTCGTGTCAAAAGAATAAACTGCGGCGTAAGAAATTATTGTACGACGAAGATTCAACGAAATATTGTACGACACGGGATTGCAAACAAGTGTAAAAGAGTAAATAAATGTATTCTCCATACCACTAAGGAGAATTCTAAACGAAATTCGTAAATTTGTCAAACGTTTCTTTCACCCTCACCCAGTCACGAACCCTGGAATTCGGCTGAGTCTAAGAGGCATAATCACCGAGGGTATCTGTCATCCGACAGTCGGACGAAAGAACGTTACAATCTTTCCATCTTCTTTCCATAATTATTATTGACAAATCAGTCTTGATCTTCACTTCAACTCGTCAACACCTGATTTGACAAAACGACACTGAGTTCATAAACTAATTTTCGTAATAAATCATTTAAATAAAATCAATAATCGCAAAAATAGCAGATATCAATAATTAGTAAGTTTAAAAGCTTATCTACTACGTTTGTCAAGTTAATTTAAGTTACAAACAAAATTGTGAGAGTGAGTTTATGAGTGTAATTTCGTGAGCGAAGTAAATTTAATAATAACTGTTCAAGACTCTATTAGTTAATTCATCAACGAATATCATAATTATAAATAATCAGTTCATCTTATTCAATAAATACCAAGTTAAATGTAATTGTGTTTCCAAACTCATTCTAATATAGATCTCTAATTCACCTATACCATCCTATGCACTTCAGCTACGCATAGTAGCGGCAACAATGATCCCCTACCTTTAATCAAAATTTTTGTAACCGTCCAACACCAACTGGGACGTAACAACATATACATGTATTTTCCAGTATTAGTGCTTTAATCAAAATTTTTGTAACCATCCAACACCAACTGGGACGTAACAATGTATACATGTATTATACAGTATTAGTGCATATCCGAAATTTCATTTGTTTCATTCATTCCTATCAATATTGATATTTATTTCCATTATAAATAGTGAAGTGAGCAATATTAATTACGTAATAATGAAAACCAATCTGAAAAACACGTAAATGCGGTTCCCAGGTGACTTATGTAATCCATGCTTTCATATGATATAGATTGTACATGCAAACATCTACACTTTTGATTAATCGAATTTATACTCTATTTTTCTATATATCTATTTTTCTATATATCGTCCCTTTAGTGCATTTAACACGTAACTGCAATAAGGCAATTCATGAGAAATTAATAGGAATGTCTGTTTATACTCAATTCACGTGAATATTCATAATAATTTTGAATACATCATAACTAGTTAAAATCAATAGTTATAATAAATAGTTTGAAAAAATTTTATTACAATTGATTACGAGGTTAACGCGAAAAGAGGACAATATAAATCTTTTATCTTGATATGATTCGATAATTGTACTCCTGAATGTAATGTCTGAATATGTCTATTTGCAGTGATGTAATTAGCCCGTCATCAATACCATCTCCAAAAATTAATGCAGAGCGTCAGCGCAAGTACAGACTTCGAAAAAAATGACAAAAATGATAATGGTGATAAACCAGTCAAAATGTATAAAGCTGAATACAATCGTCAATACAGGTTAAAGAAAAAAGGGAGCAAAGTTGAAGTCTGATTCTGCTAAAATAGTTCTGAGGTAAAAAGTAGGCCTTTCTGAATATCAGGACACCTGTACCCACGGCGCCATTGACACAATTAAGTCCTGATGCAGGTCCTACAATTAAACAGCACGAAGCAGTCACAGTGTACAATTCTGTCAATAAGAAAGTTAGAGACGTGATAGATTTTCTTCATGAGTCATTATTAGCATATACGAAAGGAGGTTTAAAATTGTTGAAAAAATGATATCATGAACTTCCGCTCATACTTGGCGGTAATTTTAACATTCAATTTGATACTGATGAAGGATTGCGCCGTGTACAATTTTTAAAAAAGGAACTGAATTTAGAGATCGTTTCTGGTAACACGCTGGGGACGACTAGACATGGTACATCCATTAGGATATTTTCAAGATATGTAAATCATGTTACTTCCGACTTCCACGTATCGCATTTCAGTTACCAAAAACCTATTGTCACAGTAATAAATAACGACATTACTTTTGATGAAATTAATAATGTTCAAGATGATTTTACTATTGAAGAAAATCAATTGTCAATATAATGTACTGATGTAATAATAAATTTTGAAATCTGAATAAAATTTTCAATATTTTTAGTTAGACAGAAGAAGCTTTGATTTACTCCCATTGCATATGAATATATTTTTAATTCCACAGTAATTATTCTTAAAGAGTAAACTCCAATCACGTGTCGGAGCTGACACACATCTTTTTGAAGTGAAAACTTCTTTAGCGGCGTTGTGCACTTTTTTTGAGATGGGTAGAAAATCTTGAACTCGCATCACAATCACGTGACCTGATCGAAAATTCGTAAGATGTAGGGAGGGTAGACCGCCGGCGTAGGAGATGAACCTCCTCTCTTTCTGCCGCGCGCCGAAAATGTATGCCTGCTGGCTGCTCCTGCTGTTTCGTTTAAGAGGCGCAGAGCGCTCGTGTCAGTGTGCGTGTTTGTCTGTACTACAGCCTGCTACGTGCATCCACGGCAGTGATGTGATGGGAGCATCTAGTGCGTGGCGCCTGCGAGTTTTAAAAGAAATAATCGTCCAGCGGGAGGAGTAACTATTTATCAAAATATGAACACAGTTCATTATTGCACAAATTATATGGATGTGCATGCGAAATACACCAACATGTTTAATGCTACTGTTTCTGATATCGGCGATATGTGTATAAGTCTTTGCCACTCTGGTGATGATCAGTTCATTATTATGGTTGCCGTTTACATTTCTCCAAATAATTCTTTGCGTGCTATACGAGACTTCTTGTATGAAAATTTATTCATTTATTCTCATGACGCGTCTGCATTGTTTCAAAAAAAAATTGGGAAAAGCTTTGATGATTTGCCAATGATTTTCGAGTGGAGATTTCAACATAAACTTTGTAGAGGATAAAAATCAACAATTAATTGAATTTTTAAATAATGATTTTGGTTTAACGATGTCAAATGATCGCAATCTTAGCACAACGAAATACAAAACTACTATTGATGCGGTCTTTATTAGACATTTAAATAGATTTGAATCAAAATTGTTCGTTTCCTAATTCAGCTACCATAAACCTTGTGATGTTGTGGCTTGCCACACATCTAAATTAATAAGTATGAGTGAGCATGTGGACGGATGATTGTGAAGAGTGAGCGGTGGGAGCTACCGAGCCGAGGATCGACGGACGTAGCCGAAGGAAGAGGGACAATGCAGCGAGGCACGTGCGTGCAAATAAACGAAAAATTAATTAATTCCGGATTGACCACCATGGCGGACGCCGTGTAAACGCGGCGTGTGAGACAAGAAAGAAAGATGGACGACGAAAATATCTAGAGTGTGCAATGAAAAGTGTGCTGGAGATGTGTGGAACGTGGAAAAACGTGAAATAATGCCAAGAAAACATCCTCAACCAGCGATGAATTATGTTATTGCCAAGAAAACGAGCGATGCATAATATTGTCAGCCGGGGAATTGGATTAATTCACGGGCTCAATACGTGTGGGACCAGACGTACTTTTGCATCGGCACGTGGCGAGTCACCATCGTCAACCATTTTTGCAGTCATTCAACAACGCCAGAACTGAATAAAATCTAGTCCAGGATTAAGAACATCAAAAATAAGAATTATCCGGATCCAAGATTAAATAAATAAATGAAGGAGAGAAGAAGCTGATGTGGTGTACATGATTCAAGTGGAGCAAATGATTAGACAAAGTGTGAGAGAAAGTAAACGAAAATATTGTCGGTTAATTAATTTGTTTAAAATAAAAAGAATGCAGTATGAATTGAGTGAATGTTCGGATTTAATATAAAATGTTTGTTCGGTATGATAAATATGAAGAGAGAAATGAATGAGTGAAATAAATATTGTTAGAGAGAGTGAAAATTATTGTCGCACTGCCGTAGACCCGTCAATAGTCACGGCCAAAATATCAGAAAGATTATTTTTTTATTATTGCGTTGAAAGAAGAGAAAGACATTATTAATTTTCGAGTCATTATATTTTCAATTATTATTATTTTCTCATTCGGATTTTCCTTTATTATGAATTGAATAAATTTCATTATTATCGTCTTTAAAATTTTAAATTGCTGAACGTTATTATTTTTGTATTTTGTTAAAAAAGATTTCCCCGATATTCTTTATCCGCTCAGTGATGTACATATATAGGCAGCGTAGTCGTATACGTATACGTATTACGGAGAACACTGCTTTAGTAAAGTTTAGAATCGCCGTATCTCAGGAACGGTGAATCTGAAGAAAAAAAGTCAAATAGCTATTTTGTAGAGAATCGCACAAACTACAATTTTTGTCTGAGCTATTTTTATCGTAAAACGAACCGTTTCGCTGAAAAACGCGAAAAACCCATTTTTGCGAACTTTGACCTTGAATAAAACTGTGTCCTTACATGGGATCGATGGGGACTTTTCACAATTTCATTAGAATGGTATCCCTAACATTCATGCCACTTTTCAGCTTGTTGGGAATTTACGCAAGGGTACCCCTATTTTTATGTCTATTTTGACCGGACTATATTCCAAAATATTAAAAAATGCACAACGTTAATGTTCCAGTTTTCACTTCTGCCGGCACTCCCGGAGTGCCACACGCGTTTTTGTTTATTTTCTTTTCGTTCTGTTGAATGATGGAGCGGCAGTATATATTGATTGATTTCTTGATTTCAAGATATGTATATTTCAATACTGTGGTATGTTTTTTTAGATTGATTCTAATCCGACTAATGGATTAGTCATCAAGTTTGACAATTTAGTTTCATTGAAGATTTCTTTTATTTTGAGAGTGATGTGAAAATTCAGAATGTAAAATATAAAAATGCAGCATTTTCGGCATTAAAAACCAAGTACAATCTTCTACAGAAAAATTATGCTGATTTGTTAAACAAAATGGAGGTAAAGAACTGAAAAATCTATGAATTGCATCTCAAAATATCACATTAACGGGTATCAATCTGGAGTTTCAAGAAAAAGTACTGCAAAAATTCGATCGATTTACCGGTATGTCATCAAATTAATTTCCAATGAACAAATGTTATTTTCAGCCAACCTATCTAATTGTTTATCAACATTTTTTATCGAAAATTGATTGCAAAAAAATCCTACAGATATATAACTTGTGATGTGGTGTCTTACCACCCATCATATTACCCATTTGTTTATGTTTAATCGTTGTGCTGTGGAAAGAATAATATATAATGTTAGTAAAATAGAATGTAAATATGTAACTGTGAATGATAAAATATACAAAAAGAGTCATACCACCGTGGAAATGGAACATCACAAGGATACGAGCCATCCGAGAGACATCCAACCAATTCAGCTATTCATTATGGATAACCAACAACATCAATCATGGTAAATAGTACAGCAGATGAGTTAGACAAATAAGAATGCAGTCAACAATTATCGAAGTAGAAGTCTGGATCACGTTGAAATCGGAAATCGCGACCAACAATACCAGTAAACTTCAAAACCCATGTTATGTCAATAACACAATCGATAACATGTGGTCGTAAGTGTGCGAAATAAGTGGCGCTTCGGTAGTAAAAATGTTGGGTGGCTATTTTGCTCATTTGAATTCAGACCAATGAGAAGTTCGCGCCAAATGAACCAAAATGGGGTAATACAGTGGCAAATTTGAATTACCAATTAATAACCAATCAGATTTAAATAATATCAAAGATAATATATTACGAAATAATCTGAGTGGATGTGGAAAAATAAGTACGACAACATAAAGTTGACCAATGGAAATAGCTAATTGGGGAAAAAACGGGAAAAACGAAGAAGAAGCCGATCGACATCTTGGACGCCACTTCCAAGGCGGACTTCGAGTATGCTGAATATGTGTGAGAGTAATTGTGAATATATAGAATTGTAAAGAAATAGCTGACGTGATGATTTGCGAGAAAAAAGTATAAAAACAAGCTGCGGAGATTATTTGACCTTGTATTGAGAGAGTGAGTTGTGAGTGTTGCTGGTTTATTTTAATATTATATTTTATCGGGCGTAAGACTCAAAACGTGGTTGGACTAAAATATAAGTGAATCAACAAGTGGCGAGTAACGATCTCATATATTTTATCTTGGAAGTCAAATGATAAGAAAGTAATTTAGTACAGAAAAAGTATTTAGTATTAAGAAAAAATATTTTTCATCAATATATTTCGGATTAGTTGAAGATTATCGCACCGCTGTAGACCCGTCATTGTTCAAAAATGACGGGTCCACGACCAAAAAATATATAGAAAAACGTGGTCGTTTGTACTTTTATATTAAAATTGAGCTGCGATCATTATTATTTTGATTAATACATTATTATTTCATTACTACGTCATTGTTATTGACGATTATTATGTTATTATTTTCTTTATTATCGGAATCATTACAAGAACTTTATCATCCCGAATGAAAATGAAGAGGTCTCTACAAGGCGCCGAAGAGGTCTAAACACATTAAGCGGTCTTAAGAAGGTCTTCACAAGTGGCCAATACATTTGTGAAAATGAAATAAAAGGTGGTCGCTTTCAGGTCGACACAAGGTGCCAACAGATTAGTTTTAACATTACAGCCCTACGCAGGTAGACAGAAGGTTTCAACAGATCAAGTGAAATCCTGTGATAAAAATCATTTCAGTGAACTGAAATGTCCACGCTATGTGAGCCAATTTTGGGCACCTTTGCGCTCAACGGATCTCTACAACCGCTTTTGGCCCTATGTAGGCTCCTTGTGGGCCCCACTTGTAGACAAATTCTAAGTCCATTTATTTTTTGGACTTAGAAATATTTCTCAGTGCCAGGAAAAATTTCTAAATCCAACAAATGAATGAACTCTATAGATGGCGCGTCGAAAGATAGGTCTGAACGTAGACCCAGGAGAATCAATGACGCACTTCACTTTGGTCACAACAATGACATTTACCATTCTTAACGCTATTGCTATTTAACTGTAAGTGTAATGAATCTTTTTCGAACGGGAAAACGATTAAAAGGAGATAATTAAAGTAAAGTTCGTGCAGTGTGGATGGTGTGGTGAATTGCCTAATTTTGAGAAATATTTTCAGTGTCTATCAAACGAATAATGTGGAAGTGTCATGTAAGTATAAGAAAATTACTTTGCATAGAGTGTGAAAATAGATTTGTTGAGTTATATTAATATAATATAAATAATTATATTTTAAATAGATAGAATACGTATTTATTAATTTTTCTTTGCCTTGCAGCTAATAAACAAGATCTGTAATCGTAGGAGAGAAGACATAACCTAAGTTTTTCTGTCAGGAGGAAAATGGACATGTTATCACTACAAATGATGCTCTAAGAATATCATTTTATTACTCTGCCTCGATGTTTGATTGCCGCCCACGCATCATTCGGACTTATAAATTTCACACTCGTCGAAAAATATCGCCATTCCTTTCTTATTGCACAATATACTATGACATTTTATTTTAAACTTGTAAACCTTCGATGATTTCAGTTATTAATAATCTAATCTATTCAAATGATATCATTTTAACATATTCGCAGAGCCATGAAAATTAATTTTCATACAATGTATCAATGAATTAATAAAGTTTAATAATATTCAATATAATTTATTGTTATTTCGATTAATCATATAATTTGTTTTTCAACCCGAATATCTTATATATAAAAATCTCCTGTCACGATGTTTGAAACAAATGGACTCCGGAACTACTGAACCGATTTTGATG
>JAQQBS010001423.1:4055036-4073495 GCA_030347275.1 Microctonus aethiopoides
TGACACTGAACAATTAATTTCATGGGGTTTATTCTTCAGATGTGATGTTTGCATGCAAAATGCAACAAACTTCGTCATCATTATTTGTTTCGCTCAGTTCTCCATATTTCACTATATGTCCGGCACTCGCGATTTTTTTACCTTCTATATAATTACGTTTGCTAGGATTTGTTTGACCCCAACGACAAATTTCTTGCTCAGAAATATACATTTTAATGGAAAAAAAAACGAAACCTTGCATGGGTGTATACTGTATTTGTTTTGTTTACTTCGACCTATCTTAATAATAATTCGGAAAAGTTTAATAATCAAAAATTGAAATATACTCCCTTCAACAGAATATTCTATGATGTAATGTGTATTATCATTCCAAGATATGTCAACAGATATTGAGGAAAATCGTAATGTGAATGAAAACGATAAAGGTGATGTCGATGAAGATCATCAAATTAAACAAATGAAGAACATGAAGATGATTTTGGTTGAAAGGATGAAGAAAATAGTGATGATGAATATTACAGCTCAGACACTGAAACAGTGCTGAATGGAACTGTTATGGTTGATTTGATCTAAATTAAAAATTATATTTAAAGATAGTATGAAGTATGGATAATTATTGTAGTGGACTGTATGTGAATAGGTGACGGTTCGTAGCTTAAGATTTTTGGTATTAAAATAATATGCACGTGGTTGACTCGATGAATTACAAAATTATAAATTGAATTTATTTATGCAAGAATAATAATTAACACACACAAATAATCCTGTTTACTGATTTGTTTAATAAGTGTTGATTGTTTCTGAGTCTTTGGATATTAAATTGATTAGGACAATTGATTGGTACAATGAAAAACTTATTTGATTTAAAGATGATGCAATACTTGTATCGCCGATGAACAAACACTTTTTCCATGTTATCGTAAATCACGTAGACCGGTAATTTGATTATTTCGATGATTGTTGCTTGATTGATAATTCTCTGTAATGAGTCGTGGTGGTGTAGCCGGTTGATTTGATCTTTCATGTTTGTTGATTCAATTAGCCAATGTGATGAATTTTACACAATGTGAATTAGACGTGAAAATATGTCCATACGCGGTGAGCGTTCCTTTGCAAGAGAGTAAGAAAAGTAGTTCCATGTAACTACATGCATGCTTTAATATGCATCAATGACCTTAAGCACTAATGCAATTTGGTCACTACGCATCTGGCGCGATGCGCAATAGATTTGCGTAGATGATAATTTACTGTGATTTATGCGTTCATTGTATTACCACGCACAATACAACGTTATAGTGAATAGTATAATAGGCAACGCACTCAAACATCACAAGAAAAATAGTCCTAATAATGTATGACTTGAGAGGTGCACTCACATATTGCTGAATATAATAATTAAGGGGGTCCTACCATGTGACGGCCCGTTTTTTGACCATTTTTGGAATTTTTTTTTGGCGAACAATGAAAACATACAACTTTGAACTTTTTATTTTTTTATTCAACTAACTTTCGAGATGCAAAATAAATTTGAAATAAAAATTTTCATTATAACGGAAGTTATATTACTTTTAATACACCAGTGATGAAAAAAAGTTTGTTTACTGTCTCCACGATTCTGACCAATTAGTTCATCTGAAAAACAAAATTCAAACGGCATTTTAATCTAGAAGCCTAAATGCATGAAATGAACTAGAATCATGCGAAAATTCTAAGTAAGGTAGGTGAATACATTATCCGCATGTTTGAAATATGGCCATGATCTGTAATTCAGTTATTTCAATACAAACGACGGCGAATATCATACGTACAGTTTGTATTTAACATATTCTTGTATCTCAGTCGGTAATTCCGTCAGTAGCCAGTGCTTAACAATTGTAGATGTTACGAGCCGGTTTTTAAACACGTCTTTCTAATATTTACACCTTATGTTTGTTGTTATCAAGCGGTGAAAAAATGATTGGAAAATTGCACTATCTTGTGTTCCATACATGAGTATTGGAGCTAATATTGTGGTGGGAAGTGATCGATTTAACGTAAAACCTTATCAAAAATTATAACATAATCAAATTTTACTTCATGTCGAGCAATATGCTCCCCCCACCGAGTTGGCAATATGCACATGCAAGTATTGCCAGCAAATTGTTTATTAGTGTGAATTACTACAGATATGACAAGTAGAGTGAGAAATCGAGGCATTTGGAACGAGAGTGGACACAAGAAGACCTAGAAAATGCCAAAATATGTTCATGAGGAATGTGCGGGCCTAACTAAAGAAATGAAAGGCAGTTTTATATGCCGATTACCTGAATAATGGTTTCTAATATATCTTTTCAATGTACTTCTTAAGTTAAAAATAAATATTTCTCTTGTAACCTAAAACAAATCAATTTTTCCGTATATGGCCATATTACCAACACCGTGTTGGCAATATGGCCAAAGACACATTTTCTGTAAAATTTGGTGAACAACATTTCTGTCTTATTTTTCGCGACAATTATTTTTATTTGGCTTTTAAACATGTGCAACTTCATCATGAAATAATTGTTATTGCTTATTATTTAGCATTACTTTGAAAAAAAAATATAATCACTTAGGGTGGGCATATTGTATTCACCTACCTTATTTCTATTTTTTTCGTTACGAAAACAGAAAAAAAACACGAAATTTGCTAATTTTTTTTTTAAACGTCTGCCAAAAATTTAATTTTCAATATTTTCAAATGATTCTAGTTCATTCCATGCATTTAGGCTTCTAAATTAAAATGCCATTTGAATTTTGTTTTTCAGATGAACCAATTGGTCAGAATCGTGGAGACAGTAAACAAACTTTTTTTCATCACTGGTGTATCAAAAGTAATATAACTTCTGTTATAATCAAAATTTTAATTTCAAATTTATTTTACAACATCTCGAAAGTTAGTTGAATGAACAAATAAAAAGTTCAAAGTTTTATGTTTTTATTATTCGCCAAAAAAAAATTCAAAAAAATGGTCGAAAAACGGGCTGTCACACGGTAGGACCCTTGAGTGATTCAATTCGTAGCAGGTGCAAATAATATTTAATCAAATGCGTTTGTTCAAGATGTTATCAAACAAGTAAAGTATAATGCCGTAGATCTGAGTTGGGTAATTGAAAAAATTAATGAATCTGCATCTCACAATATATATTAATGAGGTGGCCAGGCTACTCATTATTGTCATTTGCGCTAGAGCGTATGTATTGGTATGAATGAACAAAAATGTAAGAAAGAGTAAATGTATTGGGACTGAGTACGTGAAAGCAGTGGTCAACGTCGCCTATCAACAGCGGTGGTCATCATTGGAAGATCATGAGGAGTTTCAAAGTCATCCGGAATTATGCAAAGGTAAAGATAAAAACCATATGGATCGAAGCACCGTCAAGGTCATCTACATAAAAGTCCGGAGAGCATAAGCCACAGTTTATGTGCTTACATGTGAAAAAAGAGCAGAGAATACGAGAGTGAGCCGAACTGCATCGCTTATCGAAGTACAGTATAGGGATCAGCGCCATTGAGAGCCACAAATAATCGTGCTATGCCAATATTACATAGGCATAAGAGAGACAATAACTTCTCTATGTAAACAGTATTACGCTGAAGGCTCAAGAAGGGCAGAAACGTCAGCCAACAACAATCCGGAGCATATCTAAAATAAGAGCTTGACCGATTAATATACGAGGACAAAAGAATTCATAGATGATGGAAAGGGTAGTCACAGCTGAGAACGACGCTGCCGTAATTTTGTACTGCACTTTCGACTTCAACGTTCAATCAATACGTATGTCTGGTGTGTGTTAGCAGATTATTTATGCTGTTTAATATTGAATTGAACGATTGAATGAATAAATGGTAAATAAGATTGAATTGTAATAATGATGAATTGAACACGTATATGAATTACCCTATCGCTGTGAAACAAAATAATGATGAGCAGATACAAAATATAATCGTGAATTGAATCAAACAATAGTAATGAATTGCAACAAACAGATTTTCGCCACGTGGTCAGAGCTACAAATATAATTGAATTGAACCACTGAATAATTTCTATTAATTGAAATGAATTCTCTTGATGTAATTGTCACTTAATGAAATGTTCACTTTATTTGAATTGAATCACGTTTTATTTAGCCTGATACGATAAATGAATTTCACTGAGAACTGATAATTTATCTGAGTTGAAGAGAATCACACGGGCGCACGCTGTACTTATCAATTCGTTCCATTCAGAGTAATAAGTAATGGATGCTAGAATAGCGTCGATTGGCGTTGATGAAGATGGACATAATTCTCCGTCGTAACTCCGTTGATTTGTGGCAATTGTGATTGGTCGCGCATAATTAATACAGTTAAGTGCAGCACCGATCACAAGCGCCAAAATTGAGCTGATCTGCGTTAATCAGGTGATTAATAAGATGCGCATAAGTGCATGGCATAACGAGTGGTGCGATAGCACTATACTTAATTGCAGTAATACTTGACGACTGAAAATTGGTGCCGGCAAGTGCTCCATCTTGATTAATTATTTCTCAAACAGCATCATTTGTTTGAGAAACAAATTATCTCTTTTTTCTAATTCTCGCTATATTTGTTTATTATTCATATAACATTATTTTAACATTGCATAGAAGTTGAACTTGATTTCAATGTGAGATAATTTGATTCGTTGTAACGTTTCCTATTAATGCATTTTCTCACTCTCAATCATGTAAAACACAATCAACAGAAAACGATGTGGCACATCCCTATATGATATTTTTATTCATTCCTATTGTTTTATTCTAAAAAAATTTTCGACTGCTTCTCAATTGCTTATAGGAACGCATCAATTACATTCAATCGAAATGAAATAAATAGTGAATAATCTGAAATTTTCGCTACAGAACCTCATCCATTCCAGTTGATCTCTTCGAATCGGATTCAATAGTACTATTTAATCGGGTTTTATAGTATAATAATATGAATAAGAAATAATCTAGAATTCCGATTACAAATTCCCCAATAATTCTCATTCGTTTCGTTAATCGGATTCAATAGTAATTTTTAATTGCAATTTACGGCAGCATTTCAATTGGATTCCGTAGGGATTTAATATATGAATAAGTATTATTCAGGAATTCCGGTTGTAAACTCCCCATCAATTTCCATTCATTTTTTTCAATCGGATTCAATAATATTTTCTAAGCAGGGCTCATATTGAAATCCATAGATTTGTTGATTTAACAAACGAAAAGACGGAGCTGGACGTAGTTTGATCGTAATTTCGTGTGAAAGAAAAAACTTCGAACGCGTTGTTCTCGACATTTTTCCTCTGTTTGGTTTTAAAAGAATAAATGTCTCTGGTGACTTCAATAAATAGAGGATATGCGAAGAATATGGAATTCCGGACTTAACCTACCTATTCCATAAAACTTCGAGATTTCCTGAAAAATATTAGAGATTCACAACTTTTTCGTTCAAGTGAAAGAATAAATTGCAATTCCATCGAACAAATCGCCGCTTTTCGTCCATCAGTTCAAATATTCTGCTTTAATCATTTCAAATGTGAACAAATAATTTCGCTGAAGATAATATTGAGGCAAAATAAAACGGGAAGATGAAAATATACTGTAGACTGCGCTGTCATTTTGTAAAATTCTATGAATTCCATAACATAAAATAAATCAGTATGCATTGATTTGAAATTATACGTGCGTATCTATTCTCTTCCTATATTAAAAATAAGAAAAACAGGAGTACTGATTTGGGCAATGTGTTCTGATCTCCTTAATACACTTTCATTCACAAATATTCATTGAACTTTTGTACACATTTACTTACAAAAAAACTACTGAAATAATTTCACAATAAATGACTAAGATCTATAATATTCAGAAAAAATAACATCCTTTCACAATGTCCTTGTTTTCATCATTTTTTATCATTAGCCGAAAGTAAAAGTTCTTTGGTGACATATTGTTCAGCAATCACTGAAATAAGTGCAGCCGGTAATTGTCTACTCATAAAGAGATACGTTAACTTAAATTATTGTGTATTTCTAGATGTTTCCAGATACTCTGTCTTGCATTCACTTACAGTTATTGCTTTTATTGTGTTTACAAACTTTTGATAACGGTTTTACCTAAGCTTCAATATTATCCAAATTTCTGTCTATTTTGAAGTTCTTATCGGTCCACGTCTTATGTCAATTAATACAAGAGCAGTCACCAAATCTGTTATTGTGAACATTAGCATCAAATTTGTACTTTATGTCCTAATAGAAACCTAGTAAACGTTCAGCCACAAACAATAATATCAGTCAAAACATTGAGTGCCTGAATTTGAATGAAAAGTATTAGTGATTTACTTATTGGAATCATTCACCCTCGAACCGACCAATAGTTCCAGAACATTTGACAAATACCCAACATATACACACTGATAGTACTCGCTGTGAAATTAATAGAATAAATTGTAGTTCAAGTTGTGAAAAATTGAAGAAAAAATTTAAATGAATGCATATACATTGTATCTGAAGTTCATTAAATGTTTCAATCATGCTATACAAATTTATATCATTGTGTTGACTCACCATTGGCCCATCCTGTGAGTACATTGCCAAGATAGGCAACCTTATAGCATGGGTCGTATTCAGTGATGGAAGCATTTCCCCTATGATGTCTCCAAAGTATTCCTAAACTTTTTTTCAATGTTTTGAATGGTTTTTGTCGTTGTTCCTTGCAACCGGACGCATTATTAGTATTATCTCGAGCACGAGTAGCTCTTATGTGTTCAGCAACGGGACTGTCCATAATTTTCATATTTACGCCTTTCTCCTGAATTCCCAGCCTTATTTTTTCTCACTAAATTCACAGATCTCAATTAGTTATCACAATACTCTGTATCCGCTTGATTTTTTGTCGTCACCATCAATTATATTTGTTCTGGACTAAAAGCCTTCCTCTATTCTCCTCCACACCATTGATATTTTGTGAAAAAATGGCGTTATCATCATTTAAGATGACGTCTGCAAGAAAAAAAAATTCAACAAATTAACTAGATTTGTTGAAACCCATTTTCAATATGTAAGGAACTCATCCTTTATTTTCATTTACATTCTCAAAGCATTTTTATGTATTGACAAAACGGACATTTCTGCGAATTCGGCAATCAAAAGCATAGACCACTTTCCATGTATCTACATTTTTTGTTGGAGTATTATCGGAATCAGTGTGAATTTGATCATATTTTGTTAATTTATATCTATGTTCGCATTCAATTCACAAACTTGTGATTATTTCAAGTTTTAAAATTTTGTTTATTTGAAGCGTCTATATCTGATCATTTGTTTATGATTAAAAAATAGGATGATTTCTCATTCATCTTGAAATATCGGGAAAAGTCTTCCAAATTTACTCGTCCAATATGTCATTTTTATGTAGAAATCATACTTTCAAGACAAAACAGCCAAGTAGTGTATTATCGAATTTCATTTTCAGCCACTGCCGCTTGTATCTCTATGTGTTTATGAAGATCAGTGATCCACTCTATGCAAAAAAAAAGATGCTCAAGTATTAAACATTATATTGCCCAAGGATCTGTTCTGGGTCCGTTATTGTTCATTATTTATATTAATGACATTTCAAACATTGACAATAATACCATGGCATTATTTGCGATGATACGACCATTATCTCGAGTTCAGAAAATTATAACTTGCTAATGAATAACTTACAAAATCATGCTACATTTATTAATAAATTTTTCTTTAAATGGAAAATTAAACTTAACGCTGGTAAAACTGAACTACTAATAACCAGTTATTATGGTCGAATTATTCGTTAGGAACTGATAGTCACTAATCAAACAGTTGAAAGTAATGGCTTTAAATGCATTAAATACCTGGGTCTCCATATTGATGCTAAACTGAACTTTACAAAACACATCAACTTGAAAATAATTAAAGCTAAAGTGGCAATGATATGGTTTTCAAAATACTACAGTAGTGTGTTAGGTAGCGTTCTGGATAATATCTGTTTCACCATCAGAGGGGGTTCTGTTCCAAGCTATAACGTGTAATATTCCAATGTAGTCAGTAATTCAGGGTTCTATAGCCGGTTTATGTTACCGATCGAAATAATATCCCCATTAGCCAAGTGCGCGCACCAATCGTGCACCGTGCGTGCACCTAGTGCATTCTCATGTAAATCCCTGTATAGCCTTTGGTGGAGTGCACCAAATGCTATTGGGGATGGCTGATTTTCCGTACTATAGTATGATATATATTCAACAGTACGATTTTTTTCATGCTATAGTGCGGCATATAATCGATACTAGTGAATATAGGGTTATGGATCAATCTGCCTTACCATCTCAGGGTTCCGTTCGAAGCTATTATGTAATAGCACTTCTAATGGTCTTACCATCAGAGTGTTCTGTTCCAAGCTATATTATTACCAATCTTAGCAACCATCGGTCACCTCAGTTGCTGATTTCATATGGTGGCCTCACCGTTTTGATGCAATTCCTGGTAATCCATTGTTATGTGACGACGTCATCAATGGAAAGAGTGAGGGGTAATATTATGCACAATTGGTGATAAAAAACATTGACGTAAGAGTAGGCTCATCGTTTGGAAGAAGTGGGGATTAAACTATAAAGACTTAAGATTTTTCATGCAAACCATTCAGTCGATTCTCATATCCTGTGTACGTTCATTCTAAAAATATGGATATTACTGAAAATATTACGAAAGTTTTTTCTCCTGATGAAATAAGATATCTGAAGTCTGTACTACCACACACTCTCAACTACGATGAAGTATTAGTGAAAATTTTTTGTTGATAAATTCCCACCAGCTGCATTCCAATTTCACAGAGATTTATGTAATTTCCACAATTGTGTAATGCAAATTGGATGACGACGCGAAAAGGAGGATGAAATGAATGAATGAAGCCGTAAAAAAGTTTGTGCAAGATGTGAATGTGCCAGAAAAAGTGATACAATGACGTAAAAGCGCAAGAATGACGTATGAACTCACATGCTGTACAGCCAATTGCTGAGGAACCTGCAACACGTGAAGCAGGAAGTGCAAGAACTTTCGGGGAGAAAAAAAACGGCAAATAATGCTGTTAATGGATGTCAAGACATCACCACCACCACTGCTGGTTGTGCTGATGAAGATTGTGTTATAGACGCTGCTGCTGATGATGCTGACAAAAAAAATTTATTGTGAATGATCGCATCCATTACATGATCAGATACGATGAAGAAATATTAATGACTGTTGTACAAATAATTTTCATTTCCAAGAAAAAAAGCGGCTAAAAATCTTTTGATGACGTCATGTTCATTTCCAAGGAAAAAGTAACGAAAAGTTCTTTGATGACGTAATGTTTATGTTTAATGACTCATTTGTTGATATTTGTTATCAATGACGGTGTCGGATTACCATAGTTTCTGTTTATTTCCAAGGAAATAAGCGGCAAAAAGTTCTTTGATGATGTTTGATCGATTTAACCTTGAATTATGATTCGTTTAAACAAGTTCAATCACGTTCAGCAATAAAAACATAAAGATGACGTCATCAAAAGTTGCTGCATGAGGATATCGCTGCTTCCCGACTAGAAATTTGATCCGGCCAGCCATAACAAAGTCCGGACCGGATCAGAATACGTTAAGGTATTTCGTATTACGATAGCCTGTTCCGGACTAAGTCCGGCCCTGAACCGAAATTACTTAATATGATGACTGTATTTAAACCGTATCCGTACTGTATACGATACCCTGAACTGGAACGTAAGACTACTTTTAGTACTTCGGCTGACACGGACCGTGTACGGTTCCCTTATCTGAAACGTATTACGGCAAAAAGTGCCATTATCTGATGCGGAACGCATACGGTATCCTGAACTCAAACGTAGTATGAATTTCAGTACTTTACCTGATACGGGGTGTGTACGGTATCCTTATTCGAAATGCATTACGACAAACAGTGCCAATGTCTGATACGGAACGTATACGGTATCCTGAACTCAACCGTAGTACGCATGTTTAGTACTTCGGCAGATACGGAACGTGTAGGGTACGGCATAAACAAATGACACCATCAATGTAGTCGGATTAGTTTTAAAACAAATGAAGCCATTATTGACGTTTCCCTGCAAGTCTGAAATTTTGCAAATGTGGAGAATATCTAAGATAACTGGAAATGACGCAACATGTTCGTTAAATGATGTGAAAAATTGAATTGTTCTGTTAGTATTGAACGATGACACAGGACTCGAAAAAATATACGCAATATCGCTGTTACATATGTGAATAAATAAATATTATTTGTACATGTGTATATATATAGTGTGTGCAAGTGTTTATATATAGTGTGTGAAAGTTTTATTTTTTTTTCATATTAAATTATATAATAAAGTAATACATCAAAATATAACGGTCATTATGTTTCCTATGCGTTAAGCACGTGAACAGCTACACTCAGATCACGTGATCAAAACAAACTTGTCCTTGCGCGGCGCCTTATGCAGTGTTTTGTTTATTCTGACGCTAGCTGAAATTTTCTTCATTTCGATCAGTGTCGAGGAATATTCCGTACAGTGAGGATCATTTATTCGTAATAAGTAGTGCGTTTTCATATGAAGTGAACATTAGGGTGTGTCATTTTTAGGCAACTTTTTTTTTTATCAAAGGAACAGGCTGAAAACTTACTGGACGGTGAAAAAAAAGCCTGTTCAAAGCGGAGCTCTTAATTTTAATATTTAGAGGTGGCGGATTGTAATTTTCCACTTTCCATTTGAATAACATGTGGAAATTTTTTTTTTTTTTTTTGATTTTTGTAGCTCGGCATTGGCGCAACATAGAGATAAGCCGATAACATGGTCTTATAGGGAATCGAACGCTCTACAAAAAAGGTCTCCTACACTTTTTTCATAGAAACTGTCATTCAGGAGATATTCAAACCCAAAGTTCGAAATGTATGAAATTTCGATTCATTTTGTCATTAAATCGATACTAATTAGTTTATTATTGTCTTCAAAATTATTTTTATTCAAAAAACTGGTTTTAGTGTGCTTATATTTTTGTAAAGCTAAAAAAAAATACTCATATGTCAGTGTTGGAGAATGCAGTTAATAAATAAAATGGATGATTTTTATTTTCAGTTTGTCGTTTATTATAATTTAAACACGGTGTTCACAGTAAATTAATAATGTTGGTGAGTATGAAATGTGAAAATTGATGCGAGAATGAGAAAAGTGATAATGAATATCACACAACGCGTGGGTTGTAAGGCCACGTGCAGCGTGATCACTTAAATTACACAGTTTTTATAGATTTAATTATTAATACGGTGGCAGAAATTGATTTAAAACAGTTCAGCAAATATTAATTAATAATAGCGAAGCCAAAAAGACAGTAAGCGACGGCACAATTAATAAAATTAAGCGTAAAGCAGTTTTCACTAATTAGCGAAGCGTGGTTTTGCGTTGAATGCAGTCAGTTAACTGAGGTGATGGTGGGAGAGGACAATGGGCAGTGGTCATCTATGCGCTCTATTGGTCAAAAATGCATTAGTGCCAACCTAGACACGCACGTAACCCAAAAATATAAAATTTTCCAATTTATCGCAGTCATTCTCAAACAGTCAGATATTTATTTTTCTTCATTTTATTCACGTTGGAAAATATTATTTATGTTAAATTAATTTTATTATCATTTCAAAGCAATGTAGGTAGAATTATTGAAGTGTCTTTCGATTAGAAATAATTTTGAAGAAAATAATAAACAGATTAATATCGATTTAACCCATTAGCGGCTGAACGGACACTTTTCGACACCAAAGTTCAGAGATTCACGGTACAATGAATTTGATCGAAAAAAATGTTTGCACCACTGTACCCCATGTTTTAAAGGTCGCTCTTTCGAATAGTGATGGATAGAAATTTCTAAAATGGGTTTTTCCATGTGAGAATTGCTAATTAAAAAAATTTTTTTCAGAACATTTTTTTTTGCTTATGCATTTTTCTACATACTCAATACCGATAAATAACGCGTCCATGGACCCTAAACTAAAAGTTATTGGCTTCAGATTAATAAAAAAAAAAAAGGTATGTGTCAGCTCCGACACGCAATTGGAGTTTACTCTTTAAGAATAATTACTGCGGAATTAAAAATATATTCATATGCAACGGCAGTAAATAAAAGCTTCTTCTGTGTAAATGAAAATATTGAAAAATTTTATTCAAATTTCAAAATTTATTATTACATCATAACATTATAATGACGATTGATTTTCTTCATATAAAAATCATCTTGAACATTATTAATTTCATCAAAAGTAATGTCGTTATTTATTACTGTGACAAGAGGTTTGTGGTAACTAAAATACGATACGTGGACGCCGGAAGTAACATGATTTATATATCTTGAAAATATCCAAATGGATGTACCATGTCTAGTCGTCCCCAGCGTGTTACCAGAAACGAAGTCCAAATTCAGTTCCTTTTTTAAAAATTGTACACAGCGCAATCTATCATCAGTATCAAATTGAATGTTAAAATCACCGCCAAGTATGAGCGGAAGTTCATGATATCGTTTTTTCAACAGTTTTAAACCTCCTTTCATACATGCTAATGCCTCATGAAGAAAATCTATTACAACTCTAACTTTCTTATTGACAGAATTGTACACTGCGACTGCTTCGTGCTGTACAATTGTAGGACCTGCATCAGGACTTAATTGTGTCAATGGCGTCGTAAATACAAGTGTTCTGATATTCAGAAAGGCCTACTTCTTGCCTCAGAACTATTTTAGCAGAATCAGACTTCAGCTTTGCTCCCACTTTTTTCTTTAACCTGTATTGATGATTAGATTCAGCTTTGGACATTTTGGCTGGTTTATCACCATTATCATTTTTGTCGTATTTTTCGAAGTCTGTACTCGTGCTGACGCTCTGCATTAGTTTTTGGAGATGGTTTTGATGACGGGCTAATTACATCACTGCAAATAGACATATTCAGACATTTTTAAATTCAGGAGTACAATTATCGAATCATATCAAGATAAATGATTTATATTGTCCCCTTCTTGCATTAACCTCGTAATCAATTGTAATAAAAAATTTTCAAACTATTTATTATAACTATTAATTTCAACTAGTTACTTATCATGAACTTCCGCTCATACTTGGCGGTGATTTTAACATTCAATTTGATACTCATGAAGGATTGCGCTGTGTACAATTTTCAAAAAAGGAACTGAATTTGGACTTCGTTTCTGGTAACACGCTGTGGACGACTAGGCATGGTACATCCATTGGGATATTCTCAAGATATGTAAATCATGTTACTTCCGACGTCCATGTATCGTATTTTAGTTACCACAAAACTATTGTCACAGTAATAAGTAACGACATTACTTTTGATGAAATTAATAATGTTCAAGATGATTTTAATATTGAAGAAAATCAATTGTTATTATAATGTATTGATGTAATAATGAATTTGGAATCTGAATAAAATTTTCAATATTTTCAGTTACACAGAAGAAACTTTTATTTACTCCCGCTGCATATTGAATATATTTTTAATTCCACAGTAATTATTCTTAAAGAGTAAACTCGAATCGCGTATCGGAGCTGACACACACTTTTTTCCCATACCCCGGGCGTTATATCGTTTCTTAAGGAGTAAACTCCAAAAAATTTTTATTTATACAAAATGGCGTTCAAAACAATAAATTTTACTTATAATCTTTAGCAATTTTTTTCTTAATTTATATGGACTTTATGAAAAATTTCCTAAGAATAAAAACGTCTCAAAATTAATCAAAGAACACCCTCAAATTTTTCCATAACCGTAAAAAAATTTTTTGATTTTCCGGACAATAAAAAAACTGAAAATTTAAAAAAAATTGTTCAATCAGTCTGAAAAAATTTGAAGATATTCTTTGACTGATTTTAAGACTTTTTCGTTCCTACAAAATATTTCCGCGAGTCCATAGTTATTGAGAATAAAATTGCTGAAGTGTTTGAGAGAGTAAAGTACTTTTTCTGGAAAATCAAATATTTCTTTTTACGGTTCTGGAAAAATTTGAGGGTATTCTTTGATTAATTTTAAGACGTTTTTATTCTCAGGAAATTTTTCCTAAAGTCCATATGAATTGAAAAAAAATTGCTGAAGATTAAAAGTAAAATTTATTGTTTTGGACACCATTTTGTATGAATAAAAATTTTTTTTTATTAATCTTAAGCCAATAACTTTTAGTTCAGGGTCCATGGATGCGTTATTTATCGGTATTAAGTATGCAAAAAAATGCATAAGCAACAAAAAATTTTCTTAAAAAAATTTCTAAAGTGTTTTTTATTTAATTAGCGATTTTCATATAAAAAACCCAGTTTAGGAATTTCTAACCATCACTATTCGTAATAACGACCTTTAAAACATGGGGTACAGTGATTCAAACATTATTTTTCGAACAAATTGTACCATGAATCTCTGAACTGTGGTGTCGAAAAGTGTCCGTTCAGCCTCTAATACGTTAATGACAAAAAAATTGAAATTTCATACATTTCGAAGTTTAGGTTTGAATATCTGCAGAATGACTGTTTCTATGAAAAAAGCTTAAGAGATCTTTTTTCTAGAGCGTTCGATTCCCTATAAGACCATGTTATCGGCTCATCTCTATGTTGCGCCAATGCCGAGCTTCAAAAATAAAAATAAAAAATGTTTTTTTTCCCATGTTATTTAAATGGAAAATAGAAAATTACAATCCGTCACCCCTAAATATTAAAATTAAGAGCTCCGCTTTGAACAGGCTTTTTTTTCACCGTGCAGTAAGTTTTCAGCCTGTTCCTTTGATGAAAAAAAAAGTTGCCTAAAAATGGCACACCCTAGTGAACATTGTTAATGACGTTCATGTAAAAAAACAGTGTAAAAAAACAGTTTAAAAAATATTATTGAACTATTGTACATTGTATAATTAACCATTTCAATATGGGTGAAGAAAAAATTCACTCGTGCTCTTTGTTAAAGATAGTGAAAAAAATATTGACATAGTACCGAGTGACTGGATTGTGCACAATAAAATTGATGACAATTTATATTGTAAATTTATTGATGAGAGTCAAGCAAAAAATGTTGAAATTTCTAAACTTCTATGTAAAAACGTAAAAAATTTAGAAAATCCGGATGAAAGCTGAAAATTTCATCGTGTAGACGTGAGGGGTAGTGCCGGTAAGTAAATAGTTATTTAAAAAATATAACTAATAAAAAACAATTACAATAAATAATTAAAAAGTTGAAAATTCTAAAATTCGATAAATGAATATAATTTAGAAAATTTATTTATAAACAAATATAGATACCTGGAAAGAAGCCGAAAAGAAATTGAAAAAGTTATCTGTTCAATCTCATGTTTTTACAACGGATTATGAGCAAAAAATAAAAAAACGACAAGACGATATTAAAAAAAAAATGCCAATTGAAACGTAGTATTCGTCATGATGATGTTGATGATTCATTAACTACATGTGAGTTGGACTTAACACAAGCAATGGAGGAGAAAATTGGTAATTATCATAATTATGTTATAGCAAACATTATGTATAGTTAAACTGCTACATTTTTAGTATTGAAATAAAATATGTATTAAGTTATTAAAACCATTAAGTAACTTATAATATTTTAGAATATTTTTTCAAGAAACCTGAGTAACCGTCAAATAAACAATAAATCTTTCAATTCGTAAATTTCATATGGCAATCATATTTTGGGTAGTCAAGTGCAATATATTTATCAATAGTGAGTAAAATTCATGATTGCTTTGATTATGACATTATTTCAGATTGCTGATCATTTAATCAATCACGAAGTTGCTTGAAGGATGATGCTTCAGGAAGTAGTGACACCTCGATTGAATCAAATGCTACAATAAAAATAGATAAACAACAAAATATTCATAATTTATCTTCATCAGATGAGCAAGATAGTAACGTTGAAACCCATACTGAAGCAAATATGGGAAAAGCTGAAACGATGAGTAATGTTTTAAAAATTGGTATGTCAATTTTTTTAAATAATTTTAAAATGATATTTTAATACAGAATTGTTTAAAACATGATATTTGATATATTTAATTACAGCACATTTAACCACGAAAATTAAACCGACAAATACCGGAAATGAAACAAGTCATACGTGTTGTCAAGAGACATCAGAGCTTATATTGAAAGAATTTCGAATACTATCTCAACAATTGGGCACCTTGCATGGTCTAGTGATTGAAATGAGGAGTGAGCTGCAGCAAATAAGAAATTTTCCGGTCGCGCAGCTCCTAAAGAAAGAATTTACAACATTCAAGTTCCATTCACAACATTGAATGAGTTTGATACATTTGATGATGCTTTAAAGGACAATTCGTCATTGAAATCGGAATTAGTAAGTATATATACTCTCAGAATATTCAAAAAGTTATAATAAAAATAACGAAATAAATTATAAATATCGTTTAATTGCAGGAAGATATGATTTGGCCTTTGATAGATGGAACAAACAAACTATCCAAATCATTAACAAACGTTTTAATGAAATTTTTCAAGGCTGATGTATTAAAACATTTCACTGCTATAAAAAAAAACTGGCGAAAAAAAAATTTTCAAAGACACAAATTTCAGTCTTTGCTTGTATGAAATTATATTTGAAGAATACAGAAGTGGAAACCCGGTTGAAACAGAGCGATATTATAAAGCTATTGGCAGAGTTCTCAATAACGCTAAACATTGGGAGAATGGTCGCGAAACTAAGAAAGCTACTAACTGAATTTTTTGAAATATCAAATATTTGACATGAATTTATGTAGAATTCAGGAAATTAAATAACCTCTAGACTAATGACGACAATCAGACATTGACAATTTTGAGCTATTAATTGTTTCTTTTCATATTATTTAAGCATTCGAATATCATTAAATAGATTTATAAAAATGTCAGTCTTTCGAAACCGATTAATGACTTAAGGATGATATAATACGGGCTAATGTAGTTTTTCAATCATTGAGTACATAATTACGTCTGAGTGTCGCCAGTAGGATTATTAACATAAAACAAATAAAATATGTCTGGATAGTGACGTCAATGGGACATAGGTAAAAGGTATAAAGGGAGAGAGAAGACAGGAGAGGGGCAGTTCGATTTAGGGAATCGACGAAAACGGTTCATTAAGAAAAGTCTGACGTGAAGTTTGTAGAAGACATACATATAAATTCAATAAATTTATACATCCATTATTTCATATTTTACCTAACTTTGTTGTTTCGCTTATTTCTATATTCGATACCTACATTTATATTTGTCTCTATTACTGTATTTGAAGTGAATAATTTTTTAATTTACAAATAATGGTTTAAGTTTCTGATTCATAAAATTAAATATTTCTTGAGTTTGTAATAAAAAAATTTGTAATTCGGGTTATTTTTTAGTTTTCAACGGTCATTATTATCTTTATTATAAAAAAACTTTTTAAAATGAAAAAATGGTAGTTCAAGTTATTGGCTACATAGCTAAATATTTTTTCTGTTTATAAAAACCCATATGTTGTTTAATATTAAAATCGAAATATTCGAACATATGTGTTACGTCCCAGTTGGTGTTGGACGTATTTTTTTTGTTTATTTATTATTTTGGTAGAGGATCGTACTCACCCCTACTACGCGTAGTTGAAGTACAATATGGATGGATTGAATTTGATGGAAGATATTTGATGATTTAAGGATTAATCATCGATTGACACACAAAAATACATTATTTTTGATTTATTAATTAATGTATTATCTAAATCTTGGATTACAAGAGTGAATCTTAATTTCACTACACAATGATATAAAAGTAAAGTTATCGCTAATAATTAAAATAATTATAAACTGTAAATTTTGAGCTCTCGAAGGCACTGTACGATGTTAGAGAAAAGATCGGAGTAAAGATTTAAGGATAAAATAAAACATAGATTCTGAATTAACACTTGGATTCTGACTGGATTAGTATTTACTTGATTTTAGATCCGATATTCAAATTGAAGTTGAGGCTTTGAGATTTGAGCGAGAACTGATTTTTAGTAATAAAAGAAGTCATGTAGTTAATTTTGTTTGGTCAGCAAACCGATGCGTTCCCAGGATACAGAGCTGGAATATCAGCATCTGGGAGTGTAGCTGAAACGATAAGATAGAGAGTTGCATTGTGAGTTGAGGTATTTCTTTGGAAGAGATGAAAATATAGAAGTTAGGTTTAGGTGTTGATAGAGAACAATAAAGAGTTAGAGTTTCAAACGGATGTGAGAGCATAGGTTAAATAACGATCTTAGTTGGTATTATTATAGAATAATCTTATAAAATCTTATATATAAAAATCTCCTGTCACGATGTTTGAAACAAATGGACTCCGGAACTACTGAACCGATTTTG
>JAQQBS010001423.1:4108745-4127496 GCA_030347275.1 Microctonus aethiopoides
ATTTTCATGAGATGTCAAAACGACCCCCCACGTGCGAATCCGAAAAGGCGCGGGGGCGGATTTGACATACAAACCCGGGTATACCCTTTGAAAAAAAGAAGTCTGTTATATGTATTTTAACGTAGTATTTGTTGCGGAGTAGAAAGCCAGCTCCCTATACTTTACTACGGATGACGGCAACTGCAGGAAAGAGGGAAAGGTCGCTCCCGGCCTAACAACATTAATACCTATAAACCAATTAGTGATAAGTTCTGATGGTAAATTTTGAATATTGATGATATGACTTGCAATGGTATGAATTATAAAGTATTTACAAGTAACGGTCGTTGCACTATCATGAAAAAACCATATTTTTTGGAATTGTTGACATTGGATAACATTTAATATATGACTCGAAAATTTTTGATGTAATATAAATTTGAATTATTGATTTAATGCAATAATTTGAAATTTTTGAATAATTCTATTTCTTCTAGTTGTTCTGAATGAATTGGTTGACTTTCAATTTGCAGATGGTTTCGAAGTAATAAGCTGCCAACTTTCAGAATATTTCATTTTTTTATAAAATTGGATTTAAAAAAAATACATTGATAATTTCATTTTACCAAAAAGTTTTTCAAAACTTCCAAATTGTTTAAGTTTTTTTTCATCTTATTGCATTTATGAATAATACTTGGAATAAAATGTTATGTTATCTGGTAGTTTTATATGTATCAAAACGGTATGACTATTGCAAACATCTGTTATTTCAATCAATTCAATAAATATTTGATCAATTTAGTTCATTTGATTGTACTAATTTTTTTATCAGTGCATGATTTGTACTTAATTAGTATTTATTAAATGACATACTGAAGTAACGGTATACATATATGCTCCCATTATATTCTGCCGCTCTATTTCTTGACGAGATAAGAAAACTCTTAGCAAAGGGAAACTTTCCATTCCTACTCACTGATGGATCCAAAGCATTTTGGAACAACAAAATCTTAAATAATGACTCCAAGTTTAATCAATGAATATGGAATCCCGGACCATTTTTTCCAATTGAGGCAAAAAATGAACAATAATGATTTAGATATTTGATCATTAGGATAATTTTGGTGTAATTGACCCATTCCGACATTTTTGTATAGCAATTTTTCCATGAAACTAGAGCAGCGCTATACAATTAGAGTAAAAACAGTGATAATAAAATGAATCATTAGGGAGTTGCGACTTCAAAATTAAATTCTCCTAAATCGAATTCGTTGATAAATACGATGCGAAAACACAAATCAATAAAATCTCTGATGATGTGCTATATGTTTTCAACTCATTTTTTGTATAATAATCAAAGATTTATATTCTTAAGGAGGTCGGGAAAATATATTGTGATGATGTGTCCTGACACATTATCCCTTGGCTCTTTACTGAGTAAATATTGCTGCGCTGTAATCAAATAATATCGACAATTAATATAAAAGTAATAAATATCCGGATAAATATGATAAAAAATATAATGAGAATACCTGGCGTGTAAAGGTATGAATGATATAGTTTATAAAGTGTGAATGAGTGTGCATCAAAGCTGGACGTCATCATCAAAATCATCAAAAAGAAATCATCGAGCGGACTTCGTTCAACTGAATGAACCAAACCATCAATCAAAGAGACGTTTTCCAGAGTGTTCGGCAAGGAGAGACAAGCTAAGATTCAAATAAGCCATCCAATGATCTGCATTAACCTAAAAGTACGGATAAGAGTAAGCAGTGACATCCAATAATAAAGTGGATGGAAAAGTGCTGTGATCAAAAGATAGTACTCACGGGAAGTAAACATCCGGAGAGAATGCTATGAAAAATCGATCATAAATTAATAACACCACTATTAAATAATTTGGACAACACCGAAACTGTATTCAATATTGGCATACAATAACAATACGCCATATTGCGACTCTTTTGAGGGTTAGTGGTGTCATCGGACCTAAAAACATCGACTTGGCGCCACCGGACTACCGAATTCATCCGTATAATTATGATCCAACCTGCATAATTCAATACTGCAGTCGATAAATAATTATGGACCTCATAATTTTTATTCCGGTAGAGTCCGAGTCGGGTCAACGACCGGCCAATGAGAAATCCAGAAGTTTGAATTTGAATTGTCGCAGCCAATCAACGCCGTATGGGGACGTGAAGAAGACGACCGAAGGTTCTAGAAGAAGAAGACGCCGCCAAGACTGACGCTCCAGCCATTTTGACTTCACTTAGCCCTGGGACATCGTAGAGTATGGTTGTACAGTAAAACGACGTCACATAATTGTATCAGGGAATTTGTTGGACTTCAATGAAAATTTCTGTTATTGTTAAAGGCCATGGAAGTGGAAATACGGCATAGAATAAGAATTTTCTTTGAAAGTGTAGTAAGTGTTAAGGTTATTTTTCATTAATAATAAAATCATATTTGTTGTATAAAATCAGTATTTGTAGACCCATCCCGGGCTCCACGCGTGTTAGAAAGAGTGAGAAGATCCAAAAGGGACATTGTGTCATATTGTATAAAATTTGTGTTATAAAAAATAATATTAGTGAAACAACAATAATGAATGATCCGTAGAAAAGATCATATTATTCAGTTCATTGATGTTATTTGAGAATTATAGTAAATGACCATTAATATTTTTACTTTTATATAATTTGCCGGAATTGCTATTATAGAAATTGTAACATCTCTTTCAATTATTCATTCAGTTTTTACTATCAATCCCTATCAAACGGTTAACTTCAATTATTAGTTGTTCATGAATATTGTCAAATTGTGTTCAATAATTTTCTTTTGCATATTAATTAAATAAATCATCGTTAATTTAACCGTATTCGACCGAACTACTTATTTTAGAATACTTGAATCATCCTTTTCAGGATTATTTCTATTTTAATTTCATTTTCAGCATTTCGGCAATTCAACAAGTTACTGGAGAAATTTCCTAGTTATATCTAGTAACTTTTTATTCAAATTTATCAACTACGGTGGCATCCCTTGAATATATTTTGTCCTAGTTTTGGGCAAAATAAAGGTTATTAATATTTTTGTGACGGTAAGTCCGGCTAAGAATTGATAATACCGGATTCTAGCTTTTCCTCGGAAAGGTGGCCGTTATAATATATATGTCAACACGAAATACATATAAGGTTTACTCTTTTTTGAAGAATCAACAATTCGATTCAATATAACAATTGCGTTGCTAGAAAAAACAAGATTTATTAAATTTATACGATTATTTGCATTATTTACATTATTCCTTATCTAGAAAAAACAAGAAACAACAATTAAAGTTACTTTCTTCAAATTGTTGTCTCCCTTTTTCTTTACAAAATTTTCTTGACTCCAAATTCATCTATCTCCTCCACGTGTCTCCTCTATCGTTTCGCCGGATCTGTTCATTAACCGCTCGACGCGGCAAATTCAAATTAAAGAAATATATTTCTTTACATCATCCCCCTTACGAGGGGAAAATATTTCAAAATTTTCATCAAATTAAACATATTATTTATTTTTTTTTTTAGATTATCTCTAATGTCTATTTTAGGTGCAGGTGTAAGTTTTGTGACATGAAACTAGTTAGATTCAGATTTCCTATGACCTGTGTTTATTTCGTAAATTGATTCTGAAATTTTTTTAATGATTTCATAAGGTCCGATTCTTAATTCATTCAATTTTTTTCTGTTTGTTTTGTTGCCGTTTTCAACGTAAACTAAATCTCCTACTTTCAGTTGAATATTTTTTCTATTTCTATCGAATATTCTTTTATTATAGTTATGAGATTTTAAAGAGTTTTCCAGTGCCGTTTGTTTGTCTTTATTCCAATCATCTGTTTTTATTTTTTGTGTCAATTCTTTGGGTAAAATTATCATATCTTTTCCATATAATAAATATTTCGGTGAAAACCCAGTGACAGAGTGTATTGTTTCATTGTATTTATTTACACATTGTTGTGCCACTGTCGTCCAAGACTTTTTATTATCTTTTTCATTTATTTGACATCTGATTTTATTTATTAGCGTTTGGTTCAATCGCTCATTTAGTCCGTTCGAAAATGGTGCATTTACAGCCGTAAAGATGATTGGGATTGATTTTTCTTTTAAGAAAATCTTGAATTCTTTTGAATTTATTCCTGGATATTGGTCCGAGAGAAGCATTCCGATATGTTCTGTATCCGTTACATTAGCCATCAGTTTTATAAAGTCATTAGCATTTTGGGTTTTTGATGTCAAAACAAATGCATGTCTGGTGAAGTGATCAACTAGTAGGTGTAGGTATTTTTTTGTAGACCTAGTGCCACCCAATCCATCGATCGTATCAATGGACATAATTTCAAACGCTTTTCTCGCTGGACCAAGATGGGACATTATACCATATTTGTTTTGGCCTCTAGATTTATTTTTTATACAAATTTCACAACTTTTGCAGATATTTTTTATGTTTTTAGTTAAATTTTTCGCTATATAATATGAACTTATCATTTTTTGTAGTTGTTTTATTCCAATGTGACCCAGTTCCTTGTGTATTTTTGTTATGAATTTCACGCTAAAGTTTTCCGTTAGTATTATTTTTTCCTTTGTTTTTTTTTTTTTTTTTGAAGAAAACATCATGTTTTTCTATTAATTTATTTTTTATGTTTAGGATTTCAGTGTTATTCATCTGATCTATCTTTATTTCATCTAGTTTTATCCAATTAACCACCGTGAGTTGCTCCTCCGAATTTGCATTTGCTTCCAGTACAGGATTTCTGCTGAGACAATCTGCTTCTACATTGTCTTTCCCAGGGGCACATTTTATTTTAAAATCATATTGTGATAGGTAATAAGTTAGATCACCTAGCTCCTCATCGGTTCTAGATTTGATGTTTAAATTCTCTAATGGTTTGTGATCCGAGTATACCGTAAAAGTTTTTCCGATCAGCCAGTATTGCCAGTATTTTATTGCTTCTTTTATAGCCAAACATTTTAAGTAAATGGCCTTTTTTTTTTTGTACTTCATTCAATTTCTTTGAGAAGTAAGCTACTGGTTTTTCTTTTCCATTATATTGTGTTTGTTTTAAAATGGCACCTATTCCTTCTATTGATGCGTCTGTGTGGATATTAATTGGAAGGTTTTTATCAAAAATTTCTAGAATTGGTTGAGAACATAACAGTTGCTTTATTTTTTCAAATGCCTTTCGACACTCTTCTGACCAAATAAATTTCTGATTTTTTCTTGATAAGTTATGTAGCGGATTCAAAATAATAGCACTTTTTGGTATATACTCATGGTAGAAGTTTATTTTACCTAAAAATTGCCTTATATTTTTTTGCGTTTTTGGAATCGGAAAATCTTTAATTGATTTTAAGTTATCTTTCAATGGCCTTATCGTATTATTTTCAATTATATGTCCCAGATATTTAACTAATTCTGCTGCAAAAGTGCATTTCGTAAATTTTAGTCTAAAACCTTCTTTCATTATTGCTTCTAGCAATTGTGTCAGATGATTTATGTGCTCATCAAAAGTTTTTGAGAATATTAATATATCATCTATATAATTAACAGCAAAATTAGTTAGTTTGTATTTTCGTAGTATATTGCTGAGAATTCTTTGAAATATGAGAGAGGCTTACCTTGGTTGATTCACTTAACTCGTGGTTGAGCGCCTCTTCTCCGGATTGGTTGAGAGCCAATCGCTGCGTCGCTCCGGAGTACTGATGTCAACCTTACTATAATATGTTTATTTGAATGTAGGGATTTATTTATTCCCCAGATTAGTAGGTTCTTTGCAGGAATTAGTGGATTGTGAAGGTGTTCGGTTTAGCGGTTTTTTTAAATGATGTATTCTGGAACACACTTTGAATTTAAACACTTATTTATTTATTTAACTTCACTTATTTTATAATGTTATCAATGATGAATCGACAATGAAAATTATTACTTAGATTACAATCATTTTATTCTATCTTTATTTTATTTTTAATTGAGAACTCCGACTTGTTTAATTATTTATTATATTTTATTCAATATTAATTTTCTCGCGAACGTCGCGGATAATTATCACTCTCGAGTGTATTCTGAGTAGGAACTTGTACTCTACTCGATTTGGACTCGGAACTATGTGATATTATTAGTTAAAGAACTTGTACTGATTTAATAATATTTCTTTATAAAAGATTTGTCAGAGAACTTGCTCTTTTTGGTGATCGTCGGAGAACTAGCTTCTTTTCTTAACTGTCGGAGAACTAACTTTTCAGAGTTATTTTGGGTTTTTATAAGTTTTAATTAGGGGAGGGTTTTTCACCTCCTGATTCAAATGAATTAGTTTCTATTGGCTATTATTTTACATGTAGGTTGGTCCTTCGTCTTACGGCTATTTTCATCTTTGTGATTGGTTGGGGACGACCCCCAGCATTTTGATGCATTAACTTTTCTAAGAATTGTGATACAATTTCTTTTATGTGATAATGAATCGAATGATATTTCAAACTTATTTACTCAGGTGTTATATATTTTTATCAACTACGGAAATGTACTATTGATTTTACAAATTCCATTTTCTTCATGTGTGTTTTATTATTTATTTTAGATTTATTCATTTCTCAGAAAATTGTATTTATTGATTTTTTTATAAGACGTACTTTTTGCGTAATCATTTATTTGAGGATTTTATCTAGTTTTCTTTTAGTTTTCGAATTGCGTGAGAAAATGATTGTTCTATTTACATAGGTTTATTTGGCTATCGGATAACGAAGGAATTTGTCGAGCTATTTGTCAAACATATCTAATGCATGCGTTACATATTTTATCATTTTTTAGTTGAAAATACATTTTATATTTTTTGATATTATTTTTCTTTTAATTTTAATGTAATAAATTTATTTCATTTTTATATTACAATTATGGTGTAAGTTAATTTTCTGGTAATAGTAGAGTTCTGTTTTATCAGTGGTAGTTCTCGTTATTGTAACTTATATATATATACGTGTATCTTAGATGAATATAAGTATAATATTTATTTCTTAAACTTAATTTCTTATTATCTAATTATTCTATGCTTAACATATATGGTAATATATATATGTATATATCCCTACGCTGGGAATATAACAATGTCTTTAAACCAAATGGTAGGCATGTCCATTGAAAGTGACCTTCTTGTGTTACAATCCCCGTCTTATATCTGTCTTCAACTTTGAGTGGTATTGACCCAAAAGCTGAATTAATATCTAATGTTCAGAAATATTTGCAGTTTCTTGTTTTCAACATTAAATCTTCTACTGAAGGGAATGGTTGAGCTTGAGGTTTTACTATTTTATTCAAGTCCCTGAAATCTATACATAATCTCGATTTTTTTCCATCTTCTTTTTTAAAAGCTAATGTTACTAATGCAGCAAATGGACTATAAGATTCTTCTATTAGTTTGTTTTCTAGTAACTTTGATATTTGGTTTTCAATTTCTTTCCTATCTTCTATTGAACATTTATATGGTCTTTTACAGCAATAGTTATCTATTAGAAGATCTATCCTCGCTTCATAGTCATTCACAGTACCGACGTCAAACTTGTCTTTTGCAAATACTTTTTTATACTTGTCGATTAATTTGTTTATACTATTTCTTTTATTTTGGTTTAAATGTTCTGTTTTTATAGCGAAATCTTTTTCCACCACGTATTCATTGAAGTTAACTTGATTATCTTTTATTATAGTTGTCGTTTTTTCACTTATCGAAGTTTGTTTTATTTGGTTAGTTTTTTTCTTTTTTCTAAGATTTTCTTCTGTTTGATTTATATCATTATAATTTTCCGAGAACTCTTCAAATGGACTCTGTGTATTGATTAGGATTTTTTTTTGTTTCATTTCCAAATTTTCATTTTGAATTAGTTGGAAGGCGTTTATCATATCTAATCCTATCAAGAATTCATATTTGAAGTCATCTCCATCAATAATATAAACGTCTGTTTTATTTTCTATTTCTAATATTTTAATATTTAATGTTGTCAGACCGATTGTTTTTTTAACACCATTAATTGTTATCAAATTAGCCTTGTTGTAATTGTGTTTCTGTGGTTTTACTTTTAGTAATTTCGAATTTATTAACGAAACGTTTGACCCAGAGTCGTACACTCCAAGTACATCTAATTTGTTATTTATCCGTAGTTTGACTTCAATTAATGGTGTATTTATTCGTTTTTTTGCTCTGTTTCATTCAATTCCGTTTCAATCGTTGAATTATTCGCACATTTTACACTATATTTTTCTCTATCTTCAGTATTTATTTTAAACCAACATTTTGATTCCGGATGGTAACGAGTGCCTTTGTTCAACTTTTTGTAGTATTCACATGCCTTTTTTTCTTCATTAGTGTTGTTAATTTTATTGTTCAAGTATTTATTCTTTTTTTGTTGGTTATTTTTTTTATTAACAATATGTTCATATTTGCTTAACTCGTTAAATAAGTCAGCAGTGTCTTTTAATAGTTCTCTATCAATTCTATTGAGAATGAAATCTGGTAGGCCTGCTGCAATCAAATCGATTAACGACTCTGTATCCATTGTTTTTCTCATGTCCAATAATAATTTTTCTTTTCTTATTGCATAGTCTATCAGTAGACCTTCTTTGCATCTATAGTTTATTGCATAGGTGACTGGGTACCATCCTTGTTCATTCTGTCCAATCTGAATCCCATGTAAGTTTAATTATCATCGAATGATACCAATCTGTGCAGGATTTATCCATAAATAATCTTATTATTTCGATTGTTTTTTCATCTGTTTGTATATTAAACCTGGCACATTCCTGTTCAAAGTTGTTCATCCATTGTTTTGCGTCCACATTTCTACTTGTAAATTTTTCAATTACAAATTTGTCCGCAATATTTTTTAAACTTGGTTGACCATTAGTTTGGGTATTTTCTATTAGTGTTTCCACCAATCTTTCTAAAGTGTTTGTCTCTTTTTTTTGTTGTATTTTCACTAACTGTTCTTTATCCAATTCTTCCAAAAATTCATCTTCAAATGGTATATTTCCTTCCTCGTCCATGTATGTTTTTGCTATTTCATCTGTCAAAGTTATCCACACTCTTCTGGTTTGATATCTTTTTTTTAAACTATTTTTCACTTTATTAAACGTGTTTGTTTTGAGTATCTCTTTGTGAAGAGCTACCGGTTTCAGTTCATCACGTATTACATACACTTTCTCGTCACTTGTAGCAATTGAGGTTATGGCATACACATTAGATTTTCCATCATTGCTTGGCAATATTGTAAATTCAAACCGAAGTCCATTTTGTTTATTATTCCTTTTGACTAAAATTGTCGTTTTATAAGGTTTATTCTTTTTTGGAGAATCAACAATTCGATTCAATATAACAATTGCGTTGTTAGAAAAAACAAGATTTATTAAATTTATATGATTATTTATATTATTTACATTATTCCTTACCTAGAAAAAACAAGAAACGACAATTAAAGTTACTTTCTTCAAATTGTTGTGTCTCCCTTTTTTTTTACAAAATTTTCTTAACTCCAATTTTATCTATCTCCTCCACGTGCCTCCTCTATCGTTTCGCCGGATCTGTTCATTAACCGCGGGACGCGGCAAATTCAAATTAAAGAAATATATTTCTTTACATATATATAACTAATATCTACGACGTGTCAACGTTGCTTTACACTGCACATGCGTCGTCAGCTGTATAACTACTCTATATAAACTTGTATTTATTTCAAATAGCGCGCGCGTGCACAAGTTATCCTCTTTGCTGCGAGGTTGCCCACTCTTCGATACGTAGCAGAAATAGCTGTAATTTTCCTTCTTCATTCGCGATTTTTCGTTATAATTTAGTATCTTCAGAATATTTTCAAGCAAGAAAACCGTTCTTTGGAATATCATCTTCCTATCTGTGTAAGTTTTATTTCAACCTATCCTTAATTTACGAATATACAAGCAATTAATTGCGGATACATCGTCATTTTCCATAAGAACGCGTGTTGAAGGCTCAAAATATAATTATTAATAACTTTTTTTATATGTACTCTCGACCCTTGAAAATTTCCAAAGCTTATTTTTTCAATATAATCTAATAATATTCGCGATTTCGCCGATCTCCATCCTTAATTTTTTGTTAGTAGAGAACCTCCTTAATATTTCATTCTTTTGTACGCCCCCTATGATTCATTTATATAATCATCTACAAATACAAAAATATTTTCACCGTTATTGAAATATGTAGTGGATTCGTGAGGAATCCACCAATGTTTTACTAAGAACTGGTTTAGAATTTTTTTATGTTGATAGAAATCACTTCGTTTTATTATCTGTTAAAATGTCAAGGAGAATAATAATGTTTTTATGGCTCTAAGCTTATTTTTAGAATATGCATCTTTTTCATTTTCCGTTCATATATCCAGATCCTCCGGATGAAAGATAACAAGTGTTCTTAAGCAACTTCTTAAAACACAATAAATGAATGATGAATGATGAATAAGATACATGAGGTAGCTTCAAATTAATATTCAGGGCCGTATTCGTATCCAAACGTTGTGCAGACATGAGAGCTCAGTTAGCAGTCACCTACGCTCAGTACTTATCTAACTACCATTTACTTATATGTTCTTCTGTCCTTTTTCTGAGCACCCGCAGTCTCCTGACCGCCGTCTTGAAGAGAAGAGGCTCCCGCGGCCTTTAGCTTTCTCCCACCAATCTCTATTTGTATGTTGGCAGTCCAGTTGAATTCGTCCCTACCCGACCAGTGTCCAGTTATTTCACTGTCTACTGCGGACGGCTACAACGATGATTTTATAATTTACTAATGTAAAGTCCGCATCTTGTAGCATAATATTTTTGCTACGTTTGTGCGTAGTGTTTTTCACGCTAACGGTAACTTCCAACTGACAGTACAATTTTACGCAATTATTCACTTTTGCATTTCTTCCATTCCAATAAGATTTCGCTAAACTTGAGGCTATTGATCAGTTGTTTTGTGATATTTTTGTTCATACTGTTCGGTACAATGTTCAGTATTGTGAAAGTGCCATTGAAATCCAAGTGTTCATCATTATTCTCAGGAAAATGTGACGAATTTTTGGAGAACATAAATCTGTAACAAATCACATAACTTATATATATGAAGCAATTGTGAATCATACGAATCATCAAAAATACTTTACCTTCATATAAAAAAATATTAATGATATTGTGGAAATTACTGGTCTGATCATCATTTCGGTTATTGACTCTAAATCTGATCGGTGAGTATCTTCAACTTTATATTTTCATTTTGTATACTTTAGTGTACATATACCATAATGATAAACGTAGTTCTATCTATTATATCCACAGTGATTCGGCCATTCTCTTATGTCGTGCTCATGACCTAGTCTCATTGTCAGTCCCACAGCTGCGTCCTATTGATTTTATGGATTTGTGATGAAAACAATCTCCTTTTCACAACTATTTTTCCAATAATAACTTGTAATCGATTAATCTTCCTCTAAGTTTTATATATATATTTCATTGCAATATTTTTTGCGAGTATGTTCATGTGGTCTGCTCCATTCGAAATGCGTGGAAAATATTGTCATGCATTCTTCTATTCTCTTTCGACTTATTTCTTTGTTTTTTCTCTCCTATGGTTTGATAACTCAGTAAATTTGCTCACTCACACACTTTGAATGTAATCTATAGCCTTGTGGCAGAACAATTCCAGCGACCTTCCTTTTCTGGAATGCCCACATATATTAGATGGACCGACCCGAAAGCACTTATATGAAAATTCTTGCCGCAACTCTTAAACTTGTAGGGCTGGACTCATTTAGTTTTTAGTTTCTGGAGTATAGTAGACGTGAAAACGAGACAGCCAGATCTATCATTCAGTAACGATTTTTTTCCCATCTTGAACTTTTTCAGATAGGACCAAGAAAAAAAATTGCTCTGTAATGTAACCGCGCGTTGCTTTTAATTCGAATTTTCCGCTGAATATCTTCATGTATCTTATATTTTTAATTAATTCATCGATTTACTTCAACTGACGTTGTATATATATTAGGGTGTGCCAAAAAAACTCGATATTTTTTTTTCTTGCTCTCCTCCTAAAATATCGTAGAATATGTCCGAACAAATATCTTGTTAAAAGCGGAGCTCATAATTTCAATTTTAAGAGGTCCTTCATCGAATCTGAAGTTTTGTCGTTTAAATAACACAGAAAAATAATTTTTTTGCATTATTTATTCTTGCAACCTAGGAAGAAATTTTTTTTTCATAAAACTCATAATTAAATCTTACAAAGCATTAAATTTGGACGAAAAAATCTCAGTAAGCCGAATTTCTATTTTCATTATTTGATTTTTTACAGAGCTTTAAATTCAAAATTTTACGTTTTTTGCTTTTTTCAGCTAAACTATTGAAATTAGACGGAAAAGTCAAATAGCAATTTTTTAGCTTGTCTGATGGACCTCAAAAAAGTTTCAGGCGAATTTTTTGTATCGTCAATATTCTAAAAGTTACAAGCGTATACTTAGTTATAATAATAATACTTAGTTGAGTTAATAATAGAAAAATGATGACTTTATACGCCTGTAACTTTTAGAATATTGACGATACAAAAAATTCGCCTGAAACTTTTTTGAGGTCCATCAGACAAGCTAAAAAATTGCTATTTGACTTTTCCGTCTAATTTCAATAGTTTAGCTGAAAAAAGCAAAAAACGTAAAATTTTGAATTTAAAGCTCTGTAAAAAATCAAATAATGAAAATAAAAAGTCGGCTTACTGAGATTTTTTCGTCCAAATTTAATGCTTTGTAAGATTTAATTATGAGTTTTATGAAAAAAAAATTTCTTCTTAGGTTGCAAGAATAAATAATGCAAAAAAATCATTTTTCTGTGTTAATTAAACGGCAAAACTTCAGATTCGATGAAGGACCTCTTAAAATTGAAATTATGAGCTCCGCTCTTAACAGGATATTTGTTCGGACATATTCTACGATATTTTGGGTGGAGAGCAAGAAAAAAAAAAATATCGAGTTTTTTTGGCACACCCTAATATATATACTCGATTTTCAGAAATATTTTTTCCACATTATTACAAATCATTTTCGGAATAATACTTTTACTACACAGTAAGAAATTTTGTTTAAAAGTCCTTTCAAAATTTGTATTTACTGTTTTTAACGCAAATTTTACATCAATTTTCAATACAAGAAGGCGAGAACAGCCTTCATCAGATTTAAGTATTAGGGTGGAATTCTGATCGAAATAGACATTGGAATTGAAATTTCATCTGATTACTATTGTTTTTTTCAAGTCATGAAAATTTACGCTAATTTAGAAATAGATGAATCCAACAATGAAATCGGTGTACCAACTCATTTTAATAATTTAGATTATTGAAAAATTAATTTTTCGTAAAATAAAAAAGATAGGTCTAATAACAATCAAATAATATTCTGCAGGAGCTATTCACAGTTACCATTTCTCATCTGATGTAATAATGATTATATACATTAATTATAGATATTAGATATATTAAAGGATAGATATTTTTCTGAAAAATCAATAGCAATTCAAAATTATAATATCAATAACAGTTTTTGTGATTTTGGATTACCCATCAACTTCTTTCAGATTATATGAGACCAGCAAAAATGAATTTTTAGAACTGGAAGTCAACAAGGTGAAGTGACTGTATTGTCTTAAACATGTTAATCTTGCTGAATATTCACAGAGAATCAAATAAATATGCGAGTGATATGGAGTAATGTTGATTCGTATTAACACTCCAGAGGTATGCACTGTGGTATCAGAGTCCTGAAATGAATAGTACTTTGATTCAATTTATGGGTTTTATCAAAGCAAATGTTACGATCCTTACATGCTATAAACAAGATGACTGATGTTTTTACGACCCTGAAGTTGGCATAACACTTTTGCAGAAACCACAAACTAAATAGCGGATATTTTGCCGTAAATTGTCCGTGAAAGCCGTGATTTTGCCGCGGCAATTTTTACAAAAAAAATCTGAATATCCTGTTAACTTTAGATGAAGTTGGCAACACCCCTCCCAAACCTAAGTTTAGTCTAGTCCCACCAGAACCGTATCAATATTAGAATTTGCTGCTTTTTCGGCGTATGACAACAGTGTAATGTAGAAAATGAAGACATATATTTGTTTATTCTTTTTGTAATAATACTATACATCCAAGGTTACAATAATTCGCATAAAGCTAAAAATTGGTACGAATGTTCGGTCCACCATTATAAATGAAATGTGAAAAGTCCCCATCGATTCCACGTGTGCAAAAAAATTTATGCAAGGGCAAAGTTCGCAAAAATGGATTTTTTGCGTTTTTCAGCCAATCGGTGAGTTTTATCATAAAAAAATATCATGAAAAAAACGCGTGTGGCACTCCGGGAGTGCCGGCAGAAGTATAAACTTGAATATTAACGTTGTGCATTTTTTAATATTTTGGAATAGTTGGGGAATAATTCCAGACAAATTGCTTTATTTATCAGTATAAAAGTACTATCATTTATGTGGTAAAATACAATGTTCATTCATTGCGCTATCGTACACAAACTGACAATTTATATTACATTCCAAGTTTAACACTTCAGAACTATTACAATTATTTTACATTATAAATTTTATTACTCAGAAAAATCAACTTTCATTCATAATTTCGACGACTCTTTTACCATCATCATTACCAGCATTATCATCGCCGATCTCTAAAACTGATACAATAGGTTTATGGTAACTGAATTAAGAAACGAACAATTTTGATTCAAATCTACTTAAATGTCTAATAAAAACCGCATCGATAGTAGTTTTGTATTTCGTTGTGCTAAGATTGCGATCATTTGACATCGTTAAACCAAATTCATCATTTAAAAATTCAATTAATTGCTGATTTTTATCGTCTGCAAAGTTTATGTTGAAATCTCCACTCATAATCACTGGCAAATCATCAAAGCTTCTCCCAATTTTTTTTCGAAGCAATGCAGATGCGTCACGAGAATAAATGAATAAATTTTCATACAAGAAGTCTCGTATAGCACACAATGACTTATTTGGAGAAATATAAACGGCAACCATAATAATGAACTGATTATCACCAGAGTGGCAACGACTTATACACATATCGCCGATATCAAAAACAGTAGCATTAAACATGCTGGTGTATTTCGCATGCACATTCATATAATTTGTGCAATAATAAACTGTGTTCATATTTTGATAAATAACTACTCCTCCCGCTGGACGATTATTTCTTCTAAAACTTGCAGGCGCCACGCACTAGATGCTCCCATCACATCACTGCCGTGGACGCACCTAACAGGCTGTAGTACAAACACACACGCATACTCACACAAGCGCCCTGCGCCGCATAAACGAAACAGCAGGAGCAGCCAGCAGGCATACATTTTCGGCGCGCAGCAGAAAGAGAGGGGGTTCCTCTCCTACGCCGGCGGTCTACCCTCCCTGCATCTTACGAATTTTCGATCAGGGTCACGTGATCCTGACGCGAGTTCAACATTTTCTACCTATCTCAAAAAAAGTGCACAACGCCGCTAAAGAAGTTTTCACTTCAAAAAATTATCTATAAAAATCGTTTCTATACTTTTTCTTCTAAGAGTCACCGTTTTTGAGATATAACGATTCGAAAGTTGAAAAAGTCGTGTTCTTCATCATGTCCACACATTAATTCCACGCCACCTGTGGGGTAGTGAACTTTGCGCGTTTTTCTTAACGTGGTTTCCCCGGTAGGCCTATTCCATGATCTTTTGTGATGTTGTTTAATCCAATATAAAATAATAAAATCATTTTGATAGATCTGTATTGGCACATGAGCCTTTGCTGCGTAATTTTTTGTTTTTAGAACTGAACTTTTTGGAGTAACAATTTGAATGATACCCATTATGTGAACCGTGTTATCTCCGTCTAGTGTATTTATATTTATATCAGCATCATCTGCTACGTATCGAACAAATGTGCCACTTTCTGGTGGAAGAATATGAGGTGGGCGATGAAAAACTGATGCAGCATCGTACATTATAGTATCATCATTAGAAGCACACAAACCGAAAAACGAAAAAGTTGTATTTTATATGACATGCACACATTTCCGCACCACCTATGAGATGGTGGAGGAACTTGGCGCATTTTTTTTCCTGGTTCTCCAGTATGCAACTGAATGATCGATTGTGTTCGAGGTTTATTAGACAGCATTATCTCGATTGAATAAATGATACTATTGAGAATGATGAAAGTGGAATGGCTTTTTGTTGATTTTACGAAGAGTTTAGTCTGAATGAGAATCTATACAAATGCAGCTTTCTGACAAGGAAACCTTCCGAGATGTCCCCCTCCGATTTTGTTGCGGTTATAATATGTTAATCTCCATCGAAAATGATGAGATACGTATTTTTTTTCGTGTGCGGAAAAACATATTTGAGGGGTGAAAAGGACCCCCGAAGTTGATGCTTCATGGGGGTGGTTTTCAGGTTTAACATATTTCTAATTGATATTTTCAAGAACGACCAAATGGATAAAAATCTACATGAAAAACGATGAAAAACGCCTGTAATGTTACATTTATAAAACAAAAATAAAAATAATTTCAAGCCGTTGAAAATGAAAAAAAACTCATAACAAAAAATCTATTGCTTATTTTTTGATGGGACCAATATTAATCGAAAGAGCGTAAAAAATTACCAGATACACGTCTTTGCGTTTTCGGAAAACCCATGGTTGAAGATGATTTAAAAATAACTCAATTCATATCTATATAGTAAATCGATTGAAAATTATTTTCATGTTCAATGAGGAAAGGATGTAAAATTTGACTGATAATTCATATATGATAAAATCTGAAATGAAAATTCTTTATTAACATTCTATTTGTCATTAAAATACTACAAATAAGTGAATTATTCAATATACGTGTTACATTTATGATAAACTTCGAAAAAATGTTTGAGACATAATGATTTTTTGCACCATGAACAACGTATAATAGTAATATTCTCACATCCTGGAATATTGCAGTGAGATTTACAATCATCCCCAAATGCAAATTTTACAGGATTTTCAAATGTGTCTGGTTTAACCACAGTATAACCACTTTTAAACCAATAATATCGAAAAAGATTAACATATAGTGGAGATGAAAGTTGATTATGAGTGAGTGATTATAATTTTATAATATTATTTCCCAAGTGTAAATTTGAATTATCACCATGTAATATAACACTGTCCGAGAAATGTTTTACGAAATTTTTCCACACTCTGAATCCAAACACATCTAGAATATTTCCAGTTAACTCTTTAGGTATAATGATTATTTGTTTACCTCTACTTCTTTATCTGAAGGTTCGACAGACTTTACAGTATCAGAACAGTGCCCAGTCCATGAATCATATAATAACGAACTTTTTGATTCAACATTTGAGAAAAATACATTTTTTAACCAAATTTTAAAATGCTCTGAAAATAACAGTCATATTAACGCAAACATTATAGAATGTCATATTTAGCATGGTGTGTATACCAGAGGTAAGTTTTCAAGTTTTTGATACTTCTACGTATACATTATCTGCCCTAAATGATGATGATTCTACTTGTGGACCAAATTTTCCAGTTAGTTCTTTTAACACTAAAAAAGGATAATTATCATAAATGTAACACGTATATTGTATAATTCACTTATTTGTCGTATTTTAACGACAAATAAAAAGTTAATAAAGAATTTTCATTTCAGATTTTATCATATATGAATTATCAGTCAAATTTTACATCCTTTCCTCATTGAACATATAAATAATTTTCAATCGATTTACTATATAGTGTTAGGTCCTAGGGGACCTTTCGCCATCTTCATGACGTCTGCGCTTAGTCGCAGCGCATTCCTTTAAATACAATAACCTCGCATTTCGAAATCTGTCTTTATTTCAATATAAAATCGAATAATATAGAATTTCGCTTATTTTATGTAGAAGTAACTTTATATTTTAGAAATATCTATTTTTGAGCTGAATTCGAGAATCAATTATTGCAAATTCTTTTCATTTCCAAGAAACGATTGAAAATGCTGATGAAAAATATTCAAAGCTAAGGTAAAGGGTATAGCCGGGTTTGTATGTCAAATCTGCCCCCGCGCCTTTTCGGATTTGCACGTGGGGGGTCATTTTGACATCTCATGAAAATAATTCAGGCAAATTTTCAAATTATTAACTTCAATGGTTTTCGAGTTTTTCGAAAAAACCTTTTTCTTTGATTTTATGTTTTTTTATTAGTAAAATTCAAAATAAATGAATGTCGATTTTTTTTTCAATTTTTATGAGTAAAAGGCATGAAAAAAAATTTTCATTATGAATCTCAGGTAGAAACCCGACTTTTAAGAACAAAAGTAAAGTTGAAATAATTTTTTTCACCGCGTTTTTCAAAAGTGTCCACCGCCAAATTTTGTCAGAAAATGTCTTTTATACTCCTTTATACTGTGAAATTTTTTCAATTTTTTTGAAGTGGTGGAACATTATGAAAAAAAATAAAATCTAATTTTTTCCGCAAAATCTTGCATTTAAACGCACAACATTTTTTTTTTTCTTGTAAAGAAATACATAGAAAATAATTATTTTACTGAAAATACATAATTTACTTATGAAACCATTATAAAATTGAGTTATGTACATAACTTCAAATAATGAAACATATTAAAAAATTTTTTAATTGATTTCAACATTTTTT
>JAQQBS010001423.1:4157786-4169108 GCA_030347275.1 Microctonus aethiopoides
CGCACGAGAGCGAGAGAGTACGCACCAGTTACGTATGCCGAGCGTGCGTTAGAAAAGGCGAGAGGCACTTTTTCTATAGTGCGCCGTTGGTGCGAGCGAGAGAACACTACCGGCATATGCACTGACCACTTGTAGCCTGAACACGTGCTACGCACGCCGATATAGTGCACGTTAGAGAGTTCGAGTGCACCGACACAAAGCCGAAAAACGTACGCTTCTAGAATGTTCTAGTCCGACCGTTAGCGTATGATCACCGAACACTGCACTAGTACACGATCACTGCACTTTTTAATTGATGAATTCCCGATGATTTTTCACAATTTTTCACCAAAATAGATCCGGCTCGAAGGACCAAAATGTTTGGATAAGCACCGACGTCTGATTTTCTATTTTTGGTAAGGGAAAAAGTGACCGAAAAAATAATGTATTTGATGAATTGTGTGGACACGTGCGAAAACTCAGCACGGCTAATTTATTAATTTCTCTTCACACACAAAATAAACACACCAAAAAACACAATTTGTACAACAATTGGTCAGTACAATTAATAGTATAAAAAACAATATTAAACTTTAAGCTAATAAATAATATAGCAAACGAAAAAAGATAATTTTGAATTGAACGAAATTAATCCGATTATTGATGGCGTCCGAACGTTATGCCGTTTTGATAATTAGTAGAGAGAAGTGGGGTGCGATGCAGGCATGCATCGCCGTCTTCCCGGCAAAATCACCCCACCATCTCAAGAAATCTTGTTGCAGGTTGCGCGCCGATGCGCAGAAGAAACGCCTTCAGTCTGAGAGAGACAGACTTATATCCGAGAGCTGACGACATCTAGAGTCGCATGATTTCCCGAACACAACCTATGAGAAAATTCGGCATTTGAATTTGAACCAATCAATTAATTACGTAACAAAATAGTAATTAATTTGATTAATGTGGTAATAATTGAGTAACGTGGTTATGGTTGAGGGAAGGAGACGACGGAAGCGGCCATTGAAGAACACTTCCACGGCGGACCTCGAGAGTGAAGGTTGTGTGTGAGAATATTGTGCGAAAAATTGTAACGCGTAAAATAAAAGATTATTACGTGTTTCTTGGCGTATGTTTGAGTGGAGACGAATTGGCGGAGTCATTGTATCGAGGAGATCAAAGCAAAGTAATTTTTGCGTGAGTAATATTATAATTAAACGGTTCAATACGTGATAACTCGACACTTTTGGCGGATCGACACGTGGTGGACCGCCATTGTTATAAATTGAGATTACCGAGCCACAGTGCGACGCGATAAGAAAAAATATAATAAAGATTATCCGACAGAAATAAGAATAAAAATCGGAATAATTATATTTTCAATAGTCATTGTAACGTGTCGTATCGTTGTAGGCCCGTCACTCCTGCGACCGAAATATTAACTTTAGTAGTACTTTTTCTATTACATTTTTATTATTATTTGCCATTGAAGGTACATTTATTTTTTCTCATTTGTGTTCTTTTCTAATAATAAATATTATTACTGTTTACCACAATATTTGGACAACGCGAGTCTGTTTAGTTGAAATTATTCGATTCCCCCGAAATCTTGGACCATTGCAGGTCATCGGGGTGGCATCCCTTTCACGAAGATAAATCAACTCTACAAAGAAAAGAACCAAGGTAAATTTCTGAGTGCGTTCCTGTTTTTGACGAATCAATGGTGCTGAATATCGTCTTACCCTGTAGGTTTGATGTAAAGTCTTGCAACAGAGCTATGGGATATCTATCCGGAATAGTCTGCGCATTTAGTTTACGGTAGTCTCCGCAAGGTCTCCAATCACCATTGGCCTTCTTCACCATATGTAGCGGGCTGGACCATGGACTGGTGGACGGTCTGGCATGGCCCAGTTCAACCATGAGCTTGAATTCTTCTCGAGCTGCGTTGAGCCGATCAGGTCGAAGCGGCCTGACTCGCTCTGCGCATGGTGCTCCGGTGGTGTTGATATAATGCCTAGTTGTGTGCATAGATGAAGTGCGGTTAGAAGGACTGCCCAATATGGATGGATACATTCTCATGATGGTGGTGAAGCGCGTGTTGTCCTTGACGGCTGAGATGGCAGTGATAACGGCTGGTGCATAGGTCCCCTCATTGAAGATGCCTGTGGTCGGATCAGTAAGGCGTCCTCGTTTCAGATCGACGAGTAACCCGTACTGATGTATGAGGTCTGCTCCGATAATAGGATAAGGCACGTCAGCGATACAGAAAGCCCATCTAATTGGTCGTCGTAGGCCGATGTTGAGAATTAAGGTCCGTTCTCCGTACGTGGAAATCTTAGTTTCGTTGGCGGCAAACAATTTAAAGCTGGATGTATTTGCTTTATCTTTATGTGTGGCCGGGATAACTGAGATGTCCGCGCCTGTGTCCACCAGAAAGTTGATATTGGTGGAATGGTCTAGGATGAATAATCGGCGGGGAATGTGTTTGCCACCAGTAGTCGCCGAGTCTATTGGTGGTGCGGCTCGTTTCCCTGTTGCACTGACCATCCACACGGTGAAGTACACTTCTCTGCTTTCTCCTTGAATCGCTGATGGTAATAGCATGCCGGGAGAGCGGTCGGTAAGTTACCGCCTCGGTTACCGACAGCCGTTGCTGGAGTGGTGCTGCGTCCGCGGCGACTTCTTGACCGACCGCGGTGACTTTGCCGACTGGAGTTATCCCTAAGTAGCGCCACTTGCGAAGAGAGCTCTGTAACCTTAGCAGATAAGTTATTAATAGCGTCTTCTAACTTACCAACTCGGTCATCCGCTGATACTGGCATCAAGTGGTGTCGTGTCGTGTCGCTGTACGGTATTTCAGTGATGCGGTCTGCTAATACTGCTAGTTCATCCAACTGCAAACCGTCCGCAGCTACCAATGCCATTTGTATCTCCCTGGGTAATCGGTCCGTCCAAAGCGTTTTTACGAACTTTGCATCCAGGTTGTTACCTCCAAGCCGGCGTATCTCTGCCAAAAATGCTGATGGCCGCTGATGTCCGAGCTCTAGCTCTGAGACCAGTTTTCTGAAACGCTTCTCCTGGGAGTCAGTGAAGTGATTCAGGAGCGCTTCTTTTATTGTTTGGTATTTGTCGATCGCTGGTGGATTGTTGGCCAGATTTTCCACTGCAATGAATTGCTCTTTGTCCAGCCTGCCTAACACTGAATAGAATTTTGTCGTGTCCGACACTATCCTTTTCCCTGCGAATTGGCATTCGATGGCTGTAAACCACGATCCTGGTCGATCACTCCAGAAGGGTGGTAATGCCGATGATTCAAATGAGTCCAATCGGGGTATTTGATGTATGTGTGGTGGCTGTGCGGCTGCTTGACCGGGAGGATTTGCTGCATGGTGGTCACTGGTACCTTGATGCCCTTCCTGACCAGCTCTGTCTGGCGAACGATCGACTGCTGCTATATTACGATTCATAATGCGCGAATGATTGAACGTGATAAAAAAGAGTTTGTTAAAAACACGAGGCACGTCGCGTCTGTACGGTAACACGTGAGCGTCTTTGTTCTCGCACTTATGCACTTAAATTATTCACGCACTTTTGCAATTAACTATCACTAAGGGGTCACCAATAATGTAGGGTTTTAGGTACATAAATTACAGTAATATGCGTTCGTTTTCATTAATTGACTTAGCGTTTATTTAATATAACTCGTATTGAAGAAAGTACAGCATCGTTAGTATACGTGTGTATCGTTCTGTGGTTCATGGAAGAAGAGATAGAGGAAAGGGAATCGAGAATAGAGGAAGGCCGTGCTGCCAACCTTACTTAACCTAGGATCACCAACCTAGTGTCGGTAAAATACTGTTTGGCTCTAAGTGTAGTTCTAGAATCGCCCGCGTGGAGCGCTAATACTTAAAGGCTGTGTTAGTGTTTATGTAGGTGTTACATGTGGATTCCCCACAATGTTATCTTGGGTGCTGCCATCTACTGAAAATAAGTATGATTGAGTATACGTTTGGTATGATATTGGTATAATTTCAGTATGAAAACGGTATAGTATGACATTAGTATGATTCCAGTATGAAAACGGTATGGTATAACTCCCGTATTTTCTTGGTATGAAAGCGGTATGGTATAATATTAGTATGATTCCAGTATGAAAGCAGTATAGTATGATATTACTATAATTCCAGTATGAAAACGGTGTGTATGTTCTTGGTACATCAGGACTGTAATAGATTCATGGTATAGATATGTATAATAAAAATTGATAATCTTACGTTAATAACAAGCTTTATATTATACATTCCGAGTATCAACTTTTCATTTATTTATTTATCTTACATTCAATAATTAATGTTACATTCCATTACTACATTAATTTTGTTAGATATAATAGTCAATTCGTGCATTATTAGTATCGTAATTTGACTACAGATGGCATTGATGGGATATGTCTATGTATAGATATATATATTAAAAATAGCTTCTTCCTCTAACTGTCGAATGTTGAATATATATAAAAGTTTACTGCGAGCCACGAGGTGTTTAATTGAGAGTATATTATTTAATAAAGTTATGTTGCTACGTTTTCTATAATTCACTGGCGTATCATTTCGCATATAATTTACCTGCCCAAAAATCCTCATCCAACAAGTTATGGGCCCAGGTAAATATACGTGCCAAATATTCAAAATAATTTGATCACGTGAAGTCATAGGCGAAGTGAGGTTAAAGCCGACATAAACCAATCACGCACACGTGAACAATTTATCTACACGTGCTAAAATGTCTATCATGAGCACAGTTAGTTCAACAAGGCTTGAAATGCTCACTAAGGACAATTATGATACCTGGTGCATTCAAGTGGAATCACTTCTACTAAAAAATAACTTATGGGGTTATGTGAGTGGTGAAATACCCAGACCTAACGAACCTAGTGGGTCTGCAGAAAACGTATCAACCATGCAAAACGCCTTAACCAATTGGACTACAAATGATAGAAAGGCCAAGGCGGATTTGATACTCTCAATAAGTCCCACAGAGGTTAAACAAGTGGGAAGGTTAGCCACGTCACGAGAAGTTTGGCAAAAACTTGAATCAATTTATGCCTCATCTGGTCCAGCAAGGAAAGCAACATTGTTGCGGCAATTAACGTTACATAGGATGAATGAACATGAGGAAGTGCGAGATCATCTAAATAAATTTATGGATGTTGTGTCAAAATTAGATGCGATGGAAATCCAAGTCCATGATGACCTCCAAGCCATATTGCTGCTGAATAGCCTTCCTGAGAGTTACGAAAATTTTTGTTGTGCAATTGCAGCGCGAGATGAATTTCCTAAGCCTGAAATTCTTAAAATTAAAATAATTGATGAGGCTGAATCGCGAAAGCAAAAACAAAATAATAGTGACTTGGGTGCTATGCTTGTACGAAAAGGTGAAACAAATAATGTAAGGAAAGGAAATAATCCAAGTGATAATACCAACAACAGAGCAAAGAAGAAATTCCCATTTAAGTGTAGTCGATGCGGTCGTAAAGGTCACAAAGCTTCAGACTGTTATGCCAAAGATCGTATCAACCAAACCAATTTTAAGACTAGTATTGCTGATGAATCTTTTATGGGAGTTACAGGTAATCATGGTAATATATTTTGTGCGACCGAGACCAATACACACAAATGGTGTCTCGACAGTGGGGCTACGTCACATTTCTGCAAGGATCAAGGAACATTTCAAACATTGACGTCAGGTGAATGTGGAAAATTAAACTTAGCAAGTAGTACTCAGACTCCTGTAATTGCAAGAGGGACGGCTCACATTATGGCACAAAATGAAAATGATTCAAGGTCAGTAAGTCTCGAAAATACCCTATATATACCTGATTTACGTGCTAATCTTTTATCCGTAGCCAAAATCATGGATAAAAACCATATAGTAATCTTCAATAAGAATTACGCATTTATCCAAGATAAAAATGGAGAAACAAAAATAACAGCTGATCGGGTTGGCGAATTATATTACGTACGTGAATCCAATGCAACCACGTACAATGCCTCCATGCCCGCATTGAATGAACCGTCTGAACTCCAAAAGTGGCACGAACGATTGGGTCATTTAAATTACAAAGATGTTAATGAAATGGTCAAAAATCGAGTGGTGAATGGAATCAAAGTCAATTCAAATGAAAGCACACCGCAATGCATCATATGTTTAAAAGGTAAATTAGCTAGTCAACCATTTGGTGAGAGGAGTGTAAGAAGTGAACAGCCTCTGAAAATAATATACTCTGATATATGTGAACCCATGAGATGTGAGTCGAACGGTCGTGGGATATATTTTGTCACATTCATCGATGATTATACACGTTGGAGTGAAGTTTACATATTAAAGAAACGGAATGAAGTCTTCAAAGCGTTTAAATCGTACAAGAATCTGGTTGAAAAACAAACTGGATTAAAAATAAAGGCATTTCATACTGACAATGGAAGAGAATACTTGTCAAATGAATTTAATGAATTTTTAAATGCCGAAGGTATAAAACGCAGACTTACTGTTCCATATACACCGCAACAAAACGGTGTTGCAGAGCGATATAATCGTACTTTAGTTGAGATGACTAGATGCATGATGTTCCAGTCGGGGTTACAATCGTCGTTTTGGGCAGAAGCGGAATGCGCCGCGAATCATGTTAGAAATAGATGCCATACAAAGACAAAGGCTAAATGGTAGAACACCTATCGAATATTGGCATCGAAAAATACCCAAGTATCACATCTTCAAGTATTTGGTGCTAAGGTCTATGTGTTAGACAAAGATCCATGCAAGGACAAATTAGCAACAAGGTCAAAAGAAGGTATCTTTGTTGGATATTGTAACCAATCTAAGGCATACCGAGTATGGATACCGAGTGAAAGAAAAATATGTATTACCAGAGATATGAAAGTTATCTACAAACAAAACCATGAACAAGAGGGGGAAGATGTTGTATTAATTAAAACAAGGTGTGGACAAGAAAAAGTATTATCTAATGTAAACGATGCAAATATCGAAAATGGAGAGACTGAAGTGCCACATAAAACGCCTATAACGCCAACCTCTGAACCCGTTCAAGAACAAAATAATGATAAAAGAGGTCGTGGACGACCAAGAATAATAAGGACTGGATTGTCAGGACGACCCTTGAAAGAATACAATATGTTTAAGTCCACTACATTAATTGATAATAAATCTGTACCATTGGAAAACATTCACCAGAGTGAACAAATTAATACACGAAGAGTTCCAAGCATATTAGTGTCTGATGTTGAAGATGACGTTCCTGAAGAATCAACCAGATTTACAACATGGAATAATAATACAAATGAAATCAATTATGAATGCGTAGAACAATTCGCATTCGCTACTGAGATAAGTTTTAAAGAAGCAATGCAGAGTCCAGAAAATCTTGAGTGGCAAGAAGCAATAAGGGACGAAGTCAAAAGTCTTATTAAAAACGACACATGGGATATCGTGAAAGTACCTGAAAATCGTAATATTGTTGGATGTAGATTTGTCCTAACCAATAAATATTCACCCGAAGGTACATTAAAGAGGAGAAAAGGGAGACTTGTCGCACAGGGGTTCTCACAGCAGCCAGGGATTGACTTTAATGGCACTTTCGCCCCCGTTGCAAGACTAGACTCAATTCGGCTGATATTGGCATTATCAGCCAGATACAAATTAAAAGTACACCAAATCGATATTACAACGGCGTACTTAAATGGAAATTTGGATGAAATTATTTATATGAGAAAGCCACCTATGTTGAGAAAAGTACTCGAAGATATCATCCAAACCGAACCTGAAAAATCAATTCTGTACCAGAAAGCAAAAATTATGCTAGATAATATGCATGATGAATGCGTGTGTAAATTGAATAAATCTCTGTACTGCCTGAAACAAGCAGGGCGACAGTGGATCCAAAAATTTGACAGCAAGTTGCAGCGAATGGGGTTAAAACCTACACATGCTGATCCATATATATATTTCGCTTGAAAGCATAACATCATTATGCTGCTATCGATATACGTTGATGACGTATTAATCTGTTCTCAGGATTTGAATTGGATAAATAAGATTAAAATTCAATTGCAAGAGGAATTTGATATCAAAGACCTCGGTGAAGCTCGATATTGTCTTGGTATTGAGATAAATCAAGATTTGGATGGTATTACAATATGTCAACGAGGGTACATACGTGATGTTATCACGAGATTCAATATGATTGATGCAACACCACTAAATGTGCCTTTACAAGTTGGAAATAAGCTCACATTTGATGATATTAAGACTCCAAGAGATCAACCGTATAGAGAACTTATTGGAGCCTTAATGTATATATCGGTTGCTACTCGGCCTGACATAGCGCATGCTGTTAGTGTTTTGTCTCAGTTCAATGATAACCACTCTGAGAATCATTGGAAAGCAGCTAAACGTGTCTTGAGATATCTAATTGGCTTAATCAACTATGGCCTACGTTATCTGCGAGATATGGACAAATGTGTGGAAGGGTTTGTTGACTCCGATTGGGGAGGATGCCCTATTGATCGACGATCCTATATTGGATTTCTATTCACGTTAAATGGAGCTGCAGTGAATTGGAAATCTTAGAAGCAGCGTACAGTTGCACTATCTACAACTGAAGCTGAGTATATGGGAGTCACAGAAGGCTTAAAAGAAGCACTCGACTTGAGCTCATTTTTGACCGAACTTGGTTTACCTGAGCTTGGTAATATAATTATTTACAACGATAATCGTGGAGCCAAGCTGCTTGCTGAAAATCAAGTATTTCACCAAAGAACTAAACATATAGACATACGATATCATTTCATACGATCTGTATTAGCACATCGTAACGATATTTGTTTGAAGTATCTGCCTACTGAAGAAATGATTGCAGATATTCTCACGAAGGCTTTGCCTGAAACGAAGCATTATTTTTGTATGAAGTTAATGGGAGTTCTAGAGTTGTGATTATATTCAGGTCATTTGAGCTATGCACTGATTGAGAGGGCGTGCTAGATATAATAGTCAATTTGTGCATTATTAGTATCGTAATTTGACTACAGATGGCATTGATGGCATATGTCTATGTATAGATATTGTGATGTGGTGGCTTACACGCATCATACATTATTATTATTTAATGAAAATTATGCCGCGCTGTGAACAATAAAATACATAAAATTAATATTAAGAAACAAATGTACAAATGAATGAATGAACGAATGAATGAGAAATAAATACACACCATGGACCACGATCAGCATCAACAACATCATCATTTAACCAACAACAGTAGACTAATTCAACAGCCAAATTGAATAATAATTGTCCAGCAGCCAAATAAGCAATGAATAATTAAAATAATCCAGATACAGCCAAATAAACCAACAGTGAAAATCAATGGAATAATTATTAAACAAGATAATGATTAATAATTAATAATTAACTGTGGCGACCACCAATGCCGAGCGAACAACATAACCAACAACATAACCACACTTCCACAAAACGTCAACTATTGTGGTCGATAGAAATGTCGATAATTGTGGTACAATAAATAACTGAGAGATGACGCTACGGTAGTGGTCGGCCATCTTGCGCAATCCGGAGCGAAATATAAAATTGGATAATTTGAGCCAATCAAAAAATTGGCCATTTGAATTGAACCAATAAATTAATTACCGTGCACATGGTAATTAATTTAGCAATATTGGCATGACTGGCGATGATTGGGGAAGAAGACAGAAGCGGCCATTGGACTTCACTTCCACAGCGTACCTCGTATGAGTAAGGTGTGTGTAGAGCGATTGAGCGATTTTGTATAGTGTGCAGTGTGATTGTAATAATCGGGATAAATTGTATTGCGTATTGACGTGATTAATTGCGTGATTAACGTAATTGTCGGCGTGAATAAGTAGTGAGTTACATTAAAGAGTGTGCTGTAACCGAATTGAGTCGAGTGTGAGCGCTGAAATAGCGTAAGTTAAATAATTAATATAGAATATATTTTTCTTTGAGTTCAACACGTGGGCAAACGTATTTGCAACGTGTTGGACGGCCATTGTTGTAGCGTTCACAGCGCGACGCGTATTGCATATTACGGCTAGTTTGTAAGTGAAATATAAAATAGCATTAAATATTAAAGCGAGAAATTACTAGCATTGTAATATAAAATATTAATATCAGTTGAAATAAATGATTGTCGCATCGTGGTAGACCCGTCAATGCTTACGGCCTACAACCATTAGAGAGAGCGGAAAAGAGGCTCTAATTTATTATTGAATACTGATACTTTCATTTATTTGTTTAAAGTTATTATTATTTGCGTCTATTATTTCGTTTATTGAATATTCTTTCACCCAAAAGCATCGAGCGCTATTATTATTATTTTGTTCCAACCAATATATATTGATATTATGTTAAATAAATACTAGAATTATAAACTCATACTTTATCGTGGGTTCGCATCTTGTTTCATTTAACAATTTGAATAGATTCCCCCGAAATCTTAAGGCTTTTCAGGTCATCGGGGTGGCATCCCTTGTTCAAAGACGAATCGAGGAGAAGGTAAAGTTGAAAGCGTCTCGTTTTTTCAAGGGGCAAAACGAGCGCTTTCATAATATATATATATATTAAAAATAGCTTCTTCTTCTAACTGTCGAATGTTGAATATATATATATATATATATATATATATATAAGTTTACTGCGAGCCACGAGGTGTTCAATTGAGAGTATATTATTTAATAAAGTTATATTGCTACGTTTTCCATAATTCACTGGCGTATCATTTCACATATAATTTACCTGCGCAAAAATCCTCATCCAACAAATTTAATTATATCGTTCGTTTTGCAACGAAACCAGAAGAAGAAAATTAAATTTTACTGGTAAATTATTTTGGAAATGCCATTTTTCATATTAAAAAATATAGAATGACCAGACGAAGTGTCATCTGTAGCTGCTTCCACTTGAATATATTGAGTATCGAATGCAAAATTCAAATTTAAAAACTTCTTTACAAACATGCCTTTTATAGTTGTTTCATCATGTATAAATTTAATTATTGTCATAATTTCACAAAAACCTGTAGTTCCAAAATATATGATGGAATTGCAATGTTTGCTACTTTGCAATTCCTTGCATCGATATTTGATATTATTCATCCTAACAGCTTTAAAGCAAGCCATTAAGTTAATTTCATAGTCGTTTGCAGCTAATATACGCTTTTCGTCCTCTGTTGGTGACCGTGTTTCTGCTTTTCCTATAAATATAAAACGCTTGATATCGGTATTGCTATTAGATACC
>JAQQBS010001423.1:4222432-4235544 GCA_030347275.1 Microctonus aethiopoides
GCAAAATAATTATTAATAATATATTTGTGACGGTAAGTCCGGATCAAGTTAATAATACCGGATTCTAGCTTTTCCTCGTGAAGGTGGCCGTTATAATGTGTACTGCTTAAAATCTAAGGATGACTCTGGTCTAGCGTTTGAAAGGTTTTTGAGTTCTGCTCGAAACTTATTAGGTACAGACGCGAAAGTCTGCTATATCAGATCAGATAGAGATACTAAGTTTACAGGAGGAAAATTTGCAGATATAATGAAAAGAGAAAAGATAGAGTCAGATAGTGGTCCACCGTACACACCTGAACTTAATGGTACAGCAGAGAGATTCAATAAGTCTATTCAGAGAACAATAAGAGCGTATATGTGTGATTCTGGCTTACCACAAGGCATGTGGGAATTAGCTGCTGATACAGCTGTCTGTACTTATAATAGAACCCCACATAAGTCAATTGATTATGAAGTCCCATTACTAAAATTCTCACCAGAAGCAAATTGTCATTTAGAACAAATCAGAAGGTTTGGATGTATTGCATACGTGAAATTACCGTCTGTTGAAACAAAGTTTAGCAATGTGTCCATGAAAACTGTATTAGTATGGCATACATCTACAGGATACATGTTATGGAATCCTAGTACGAGAAAATTCATAGAGTCGAGACACGTAAGATTTATAGAAAGATTAGTATAGAAAGATGTATATTCAAAAATTCAGCATAAAGAATTAGGTGAAGAAAATGAATCAGATAAGTCTGATTTAATAAACAAATGAATTTACTGTGGGTAATGAAATAGAACATGCAGAGGTAAATACAACTGAACCTAAGAAGAGAGGTAGGCCAAAGAAAACAAATAAAGAGAAAAATTCAGAGTTATCAACAAGCAAAACTGAGGGTCCAGTTACAAGAAGTAAAGCCAAAAAGGTTGAAGATATAAGCTTTGCTCGCTACACTATAGTTTCAGAGATGAATGAGGATGGATTGGGGCATATACTATTAGCTTCAATTCAAAAAGATCCAACTAATTTTGAAAAAGCAATGAATTCAGAGGACGAAGAGTTATGGAAACAAGTCATCAAAGAAGAGTTAAACTCTATGAAAGAAAATACTGTCTGGGTTCTAGTAAACCGACCTAAAGAAGACCCTTGTGATAAGATGCCTAATATTATTGACTCCAAATGGGTGTTTAAAAAGAAATTTGAGAGTAATGGTTCAATTAAATATAAGGCACGTTTAGTATCAAGGTTTTAAAGACAAAAATGTTTATGGGCTAAAGGAAACATATGCTCCAGTGTCAAGATTGTCTTTAATCCGAACAGTTATTTCCATAATCAATAAAGAAAATTTAGAAGCCTGTCAAATGGATGTCAAAACAGCGTTCCTAAATGGAGAACTTGAAGAAGAGGTCTTCATGGAAATTCCAGAGGGCATAGAAGTACCAGAGAACATCAAACTTGAAAAAGTGTGTAAACTAAAGAAGGCCCTATACGGTCTCAGAGTAAGTCCAAAGTTGTGGAATAAAAAATTTACAGAGGAGGCGCGAAAGCTTGGTCTAGAAAACGATCTTCATGATCTGTGTTTATTCACTTGGAGGTCGAATGAAAAATTAGCTATAGTGTTATTATACGTAGACGATATATTGATAGCTAGTAATGATCCAGAGAAACTGAAACAAATAAAAACACATTTGAGTAGTACATTTCAAATGAAAGATTCGGGAGAACCCAAGAATTTCTTGGGCATGACTATACAGAGAGACAGAAAAGAGAGAAGTATTACTCTACACCGAACTGCATACACAGAGAGAGTTTTAGAGAGATTCAAGATGCACGAGTCGAAACCACAGAGTACGCCCATAGTAACCCGTCAAGTAGATCATAGAAAAAAAAAAAAAAAAAAGCTTAAATGTCACCCAGAAAATTCAGAGAAACCAAATGAAATTAAAAAGGTACCATTTAGAGAAGCGATAGGCAGTTTAATGTATCTTGCAAATGCGACTCTACCAGATATAGCCTACGCAGTAAACTATCTAGCAAAGAAACAGATTGACCCGACTGAAGATGACTGGGTAGAGGTAAAAAGAGTATTCAAATACCTGAGAGGTACAACTGAGCTAGGAATCAAGTTTCTATCTAATTCAGAAAATCTGGAAGCTCTTTCAGGTGCAAGCTTCAGAGATTGTGAGGATTCAAAATCCACAGGAGGATATATAATCAAGCTATTTGGAGACGTAATAACTTGGAGAAGTCATAAACAATCCACTGTTACTACTTTTACTTGCCAAGCAGAGTACTTGGCAATGAGTAATGCGTGCCAAGAGCTAATATCACTGGATAAATCCATCAGGTACATAATTGGGTGAACATTTTATCCAATCACATTGTGGTGCGATAACAAATCTGCCAGGGACTGTACAGAAAAAGATGGGAGCCATAAGCTTAAAACTTTTGATCAGAGTATGGAACAAATTAAAAATGAGTTGAAATACAGAGAGCAGACTGGAAACAAGAAAAACATGGCAGAAACGCACGGAGACTTTGTAAAACAGTGTGTAGAGGAAAAAAAAATCAAAGTATGCTGGATACCCACTGATGAAAACTTAGCAGATTTAATGACGAAGCCGCTACCTCAGACCAGACATGATTACCTAAGAGATAAAATTACTAATAGAGAATTCAGATGAACATTCAAAGAATATATATATATATATATATATATACAAGTAGAAAGATGTATAATATATCTTATGTTACAACATATGCTTTTTTTTGTTACAGTTCAATAACATCCAAGGAATATAAGCCGGAATAACAACCAAAGTTACAAGTTCATTTCTTCTACGATTATATTATTACTTATACTTAGTTTTTACATTTAGTCTTGCTTAATGCATTCAACAAAGGGAGGGAGTGTAAGAAATGAGCTTTGTTGAAGCATGTGTGGTGGCGTTGGTGTCGCGCCTGAACTGCCGGGGGTTTTGTCTATGTACGGGTTTATTGGTTGTTTATTGGTGGTGAGCTTGCTTAGCACGTGGAAAAATTAGAGGCTGATGAGAGTCTTGTTGAGCAGCTAATAGCTTAAGAGTTTAATATATGTAAGGGTGTTTAATAAAACGATTAATAGAAGAATAGAATTGTTATAAATAATTGAAACATATCACTCATTAATAAATATATTTAACCCTACACAGAATGTACGGTATGAGTGTAAAATGATGTTTTAGATGTTCGCGCAAGAAAAATCCAAAATGGCGTAAAATTTGGAGGAAATACAAACGAACACGAGGCGCTGAGAACAACGGACGGAAGAAGAGGGAGCAACACGTGGAAAAATTCACTTCAAGGCGGACCTCATGCGATACTGAGTGTGTGGTGCGTAAAAGATATAAAGATAAAAGATTATAAGAGAAGCTGCAGACGTAATTATCTGCGTGAGAGTTATTGTGAGTTGCTGAAATTATTCTGCGCGATATTCGAGAGTGAGTGTGGCTGTTACAAAAAGGTAATAATATAATTAATTGGGGGTGAAACACAAAACGTGATTGAGCCTACGTAACGGCAAGTCCACACGTGGCGAGTAGCCATTGTTAGTATATTAATCTTATATTCCACAGCGCAACGAATATACATAGTAGCCTTGGGAAGCAAATATTTTGTTTATTGGATTAAGTAAAGTACGGAAAAATTATTAGTGTTAAGAGAATTGATACATTATTATTGTTATTTGGATTAGTTCTAAATTATCGCACCGCCGTAGACCCGTCGATTCTTCACGACCGTAATTATAGACAAAACTTGGTCATAAGTGATTATTATATTCTTTAGTGTGAAAAATCGAACTACGATAATACTTATTATGAATAATTATCTATTATTATTTGATTATTATTTCGTCAAGAAAGACAATATTATTTTCGTTTATATTAATTTCTGAAATTCTCATAATTATTATTATTAAAAGACATTTTTATTAGTATTTGCAAATAATTTAACATCCGGATTTTTTATTATTATTAAATAAATACTGTATTATTTTCTTGTGTGCAATTCGCTGTACAGTTTGCATTATTTAATTTTGTATAAGATTTCCCGACAGTACAACAACACTACTCTTCAGATCTTTATTTTTCATGATTCCAGCCTAATTCTAAACTCATATACTTTTACATTACTATACTCCCGAATACCTCTACTTTACTTTCTGACCTCACCTCCCCAAATTCTTATTCCTGATTTTTCATGTAATTCACGTGAAAAGTAGAGATCTGAAGAGCGGTGTTGTACTGCCGATTTCCCCGATAATCTTTAAGCCACAAAAGGCAATCGGGGTGGCATCCCTTTTGACAATCAGCAGCAAGGTAACATTGGAGGCATCTCGTTCAGGGATAAAATCGAGCGCTTTCACAATACATGTACTATGGTGCTAGTTCTTCCCCGATTTTTTCTCATTTTTTCCATACTTATCCCGAATAGTAGATAATTGAAGAAAAATGAGGAAAAGTTATTGAATCTCGTGCCACTTTTTTTCATAAACTCATATTTTCTCCAAAAATTTCATACTTTTCAAACCTTCGAAGAAAATAAACTTCAATATATATTTTTCTCGTTAAATGGATATAAGTCAGTACAAAAGCTATAAAAAACGCCAACGGTTTTTGTAATTCTCCTTATCCTATTCGAAATGCATCAAAATGGCACGTTCCATAAACGTAGTGTTAATATATCATTTGTTAGGTCCTAGGGACCTTTCGACATCTTCGTGATGTCACGCAATTGCGCTTTAGTCGCAGCGCATTCCCTTAAATAAAACTATCCCGCATTTGGAAATTTGTTATTACTTTAATATTAAATCGAATAATATAGAATTTCACTTATTCAACGTAAAAATAACTTTACACTCTAAAAATATTTATTCTAACTGAATTCGAGAAACGAAGGCATATAAGAACTTCCATGAAATATCGTATTGTAATCAATGAAATAAAATTGAAACTGCATCGAAAAATTCCATAATGAAATGCTTATTTCAAATGCGTGAAATTGAAACTTAGTCAAACACTTTTATAAATTTGATCCTTTGCGGTTTCCAAGAAATGTTTGAAAATGTTGATGAAAACTATTCAACGCGAAAGAAATTTCGTCTATAAAAACTAGCGCACAACGAGTCTCGTCAGTTCACTCATACCATCGTTTACAACACGTCAGTTCATGTCAGTTACGATTTCATCAAGTTTGTAATGAGGTGGCCAGGCCACTCATTACATTCATTTGCGCCCGGGCGTATTTAATTGTCCGTATGGAGAGAGATGTATGGAAAATTATGTATGTGTCCGGAGTAAGTGCAAAAGTGATGATCAACTTCGCCTTCACGTCCAAGCTATACTCGCTACTGTCAATCTAAGGAGAGCTCCGGAATTGTCTATAGCCGCAAAAGTAAATTAACTCTCGAGAATGATCGTATTGAGAGCCACTGAAGACTGTTATTACAATGATACGCAAGTGAATAGAGAGAGAGACGAACACATTGGTCAGCGAGTATTATTCGGAATGCAGCCGAAATAATATTCCAATTTACTATAAAGTGAGGCAATGGAATTTATAGACAATGGAGCGGGACATCGAGTCTGGAAACAACACCATAGCGAATTTGTACTTACTTCCGACTTCGACGATATAATTTAAGGATGGTACGTGTTGTGTCTGCTTGAGTGCGAGGACATGTTTATTACTGAATAATGGTGCGGCGAAGTTTACACCGTCCAGAGATTGGAGGAAAAAATATAGTGATTAACCGTGAGGGCATAAGAAGTCGCGGGTAAAGAAATGCGGCGAGATATCAGGTAATCTGATGTTTGTTAATATCGACGTGATGAGTAAACGCCTAGAGACATTTATTGTAATATCATTCGATTCGCACAGCGGTACATTTACACGAGGTCGGAAAGTCAATGTATATATTTTGTGTGTGAATTAATATTTTGTATGTGAGTGAATATTCAAAGCTCAATCTTGCACACCTGTCCCGAACGCCACGAAGTATGGTAAAATATAGTGAAGACAGTAAAGAATTATATAGAATCAGTAGAGTCAAGTATGTATTGAGAACGATGAGAGAACAATTGAGAAATAGTATAAAAAGTTGTAATTATATTGTCATTCATTTCGCCCTTAGAAAAGGTGAAATGAATTAAGTCAAATCCATATCCGTATTTTTTCAAGGTCAACTCTATTAATCATTAATATCAAAATTATATTATCATAGTATTTCAGTCTTACAAATAAATATCCTAATTTACTTTTCATTTAAAATAAATAATGCAGAGTCCAATTCATTTGTATTTGGAACCTTTATATCATAAACAATTATATACAACAAACCCGGAGAATTTCCCCAGGATTCTTCTGGGTCCAGTATCACTGAGGTGGCATTCCTTGTATGGTAGTAAGTTAACGGCAAATTTGGACATAGAAAGAAAAGTCCGGATTAAACTCAACTCGCGGGTTGAGCGCCATTACAAGTTACAACGTCGATTTATACAAGTACTCCGAATCAAGTTCGAAAATGAAAAGTCGATATTCAGTAGCCCTGTGTGGTGATCCGTTAGCCGATTTTGGCAATTATTAATTTTAGTTATAGAAGTTATCGACAAATCAAGTATTCCGAGAAAAGCACCTTGGAGTCAATTGAAATCAAAGCCGTGAAGTGAACTCAAGTAATATTAATTAATAAGTAACAATAGTTATAATGCATGAAAAGTATTTCTAGTTCTCACATATGTCGATAATAATTCAATGAGTGAAACAATAGACAATAAGTTCAAAGTGTATCTTCTGTAATCATCAATTTAAAGGTGTTATTAATAAATAAAAGTAAAATTAATCAATTGTTCTTAAAATAAAACATCCTCATTCACTTGTCAACGTCCTTGCACTTTAGCTGCGCATAGTAGTGACGGGCAACGATCCCCGAACAAATAAAATATTTTGAAATTTGTTTTAACCGTCCTAAATTACATCCAGGACATAACACATTACATTTTCGGCTATTTGCTGTGAGATGCCCATGCGAAAGGATATCTAAAAATTCGACAGCGCTCATGGTGGCGCATAACTATGACCAAATATATTGAATTTATACATAGATTAATACCATAAATTGTCCTTTTAACTAAGTTTCATCTCGAAAAATACGTCAAAAAAAAAAAAAAATATTTTGTACAAAATATGTAAAAAAAACCACATTTAGTGGCACCATTATCAAATTTTTTCGGATGAAGAAAATCAGCAATCAGAGATTCAATCGTTTTTTTTTCTCTGGTTTTTATAGAATGCACATTTGTACTAATACTTATCATCCGCAAGCGTCGCACTTCAAACCATTGAGGATCTTCAGATTGACCTGCAGTATCACAGCACAAACTCACTATTTCATGTTCAGCTTTCACTATATTCTTTTCGTAGAACTTTTTAATATCAGTATTAAATACATAATTCTTTGTATATATACGTTGTATTCACTTAAAAAAAAATAAATTGTTCCAAGCATGCTTCAATATTAAGATTATTTGTTTAATATTATTCTTTTCTTTCAATTCTTGTTTTTCAATTTTATCTAACAATGAAGATATAAGACCATTTACAGCGAACTCGACTCTATCTTGAGCTTTTATATATAAAACCTGCTGCAGGTGAGATAGTCTTGTAAAATTCATATCACTAAGGAGGACAATGTGTAAATGGTTGACTGGTGCAGTATCTGGAAACATCTCATAAAAATATTTTCTTTTACAATATTTTGTTTGGGCGATTTTTTTGGCACTTGGTTTATCCTATTGCTGTTCCTCGCACGTTTTTGTTGAACTTCTTTCGTTATTTATAAAACAGACTAGAGGAGCTACGCGTTTGCACTTTGAACTTTGGTTTTAGACACAGTTGCAATTGACTTTTACAATATTTCTATTAGCATTGATCCATAATTTAGTGGTGTATATAGTGCAGAAGAAACATCAGTTTGACGTATGATCTTACATTCTAATAAATAACTATTGTTATTATTCAAATGCTCGACTGCTCGCAGGACTCGACCCGCTTCTGCAAGATCTTTTCCTTTTTTGGGAGTCTCTGGTTGAAATTGGATCTCATGCGTAATTTTTACAAGCCCCGTTTTAATGAGGATGTCCATTATAGTACCTACAATAGTAACATAAAAAATATTTTACTTTGACATATAATAAAACAAAATAAGAATTCATTATAAAGCACATTAATTATTAATTAATCATTAATTAATGACTAATTAATTAATTATTCAATTAAAAAACAACATTCTAAATTTTAACAGATGGAATACATATAACCTCAATTATTGATAGTAAATAAAAATTATTAGATACTTATAACTTACCTTACTGCCAAAAAGTTGATAATTACATGAATACTGATTTGTACAAAACATTCGTGAACATTAATACATGATTTCTAATAATTTTTGTACTTTTAATAAATAAACATTGAACATTTTGTAATTTTCAATGCTGTTAATGGTCACTGTTTTTACATAACTTATTTTGCCAGAAGTCAGGACATGTACATCTCACAGCGAATACAATATCACGGTAAAATGAGAACATGTTTTGAACGTGAAATTATCAAGAAATCTTTATATTACATATTATAATATGTTTGTCATGTATGTGTGACATTAGGATGGTCCTTATTTGGGCTTTTTTCATTTGATGATGATCTTAAATCGGTTCTAAATATCGAAAAAAAAATTCAAGTCAAATTTTAGTTTTGAATATTAACATTAATCCGGCCCTCACAGCCGCCAAAATTTTAAGTGGAAATAACATGGGAAAAAATCTTTTGTATCTTTCAACTATTGTAACTCATTAACGGAACAACTTTTCGGCAAGATCAAAACATATTCTTGTAGGAAATTTAACGCTCTACAAAAAAGATATCTTATGATTTTCGCGTTACTTTACTGGTTCAAACAAAAGTTATTCGAGGTCAAAGTTGAAGTTATAGTCAATTCCATGGACTTCTTCATTTTCACCATAATATTATGATTTAAAAATGAAAAACATATTATAATTTATAATCTACATTTTTCTGACTTTCAGTAAGCTTCCGGGGCATAACGGTCACTCTAAAAGATTTTTGGTGGAACCAAATTTTCTTATTTTTCCTTCCTAAAATGACATAAGCTTTAAGTATTTTTCAAATTTTGAAACATTGTAAGATATTTCTGGCATATTGCTTGAAATTTTTTGATTTTAATTGTGAAAATATGGATTAAGTATTGATTCGAATTGATAAAACACTACATATTAGAAATTATCTGTACTATCATCTCTAATAGTTTTGACTTCAATTTTCCATTAAAGTTAATGCGTGCGTTCACAACCTATATTGATTTTTTTGAAACTGTAGAATCGATCAAATTTTTTGGATGATATGAGTTACAAACAGAATTTTTCCGAATTTATACATCTAAATGGGCTGAAAACGAAAGCTACATAATATGCTTGAGATTTGGTAAGGATTTGTTAGTTGTAAAACACTGTGCCGAAAAACGAGTTAAATTGGTGCAAGATTTTTGTAAATATTATACTATAAGGATGAAAAACAATTACAATATATATTACGAATGGTTAAAAATCATAGACAACTGTTTCCTGACGCGCTAAAAAAAACTAATGTAAATACTTTATGAAAAGACCTATACTTAATAAAAAAAATATGATAATATTAGTATTTCTTCAATCATTTGAATTTTTCCTCATTATTTTATTAGAGTGAGCGTCATGCCCTGGAAGCTTACAGAAAGAAAAAATAATGTAGATTATAAATTATAATAATGTTTTTCATTTTTAAAATCATAATATCATGGTGAAAATGAAAAAATCCATAAAATTTACTATAGCTTCAATTTTGACCTCGAATAACTTTTGAACCAGTACAGCAACGCAAAAAACATAAGATACCTTTTGTGTAGAGCGTTAAATTTCTTACAAGAATGTGTATTGGTCTTTGCAAGAAGTTGTTCCGTTAATGAGTTATAATAGTTTAAAGACACAAAAGATTTTTTTCTATGTTATTTCCACTTAAAATTCTGACGGCTGTGGAGGTCGGGTTAATATTAATATTTAAAACTAAAGTTTGGCTTGAATTTTTTTTTCTATATTTGGAACCAATTTGAGACCATTATATTAAATCATATTTTGTGAAATTTTCAATGGAGTTAATCGAAATAGTATGTTAAATTAAAATTTCATACCATTGATATTTCTTGCGAAAAAAAATTATTGTTCGTCCTTCATTGATATTCAGTTGTAATTTATAGACGACTCATCGTTTATACTTTTTTTAAATTTTAATCAGTTCCCCATTAGCCAAGTGCGCGCACCGATCGTGCACCTAGTACATTCAGGGGACAATCCCTATATAACTTTAGGTGGAGTGCACTAAATATAATTGGGGTTGCAGGAAATCGGCGAAATTTTAATGATGCATCTCCACACATTACTGATAAATTCCCATGAAATATTGTGAAATCGGGGGAAATACAGAATTTCTTTTCTTCACGATTATTTTGAGTTTCTCATTACTTTTCATGATTGGGAAAATTTAGGGATTATTCAAAGAACCCATACAATTATTGCAGAAATGAGCTATTTCGAAAACTTCAATTTTCTTATAATTTCTCCAAATATAAAAATGTAGGCAAAAATATCAGAAAAATTTTAAATCATTTTGGGAGAAAATCAAAGTTTTTTTAGAAAAATGAAAAGAAAAATTATATACATACATATATACAAGTAATTCCATTACTTTCCGACGAAACTGGGCGAAGGGGGTCAATCGATTTTGCCGCAAATTTGTAGTCTAGAAGTACAATATAAAATAACCCCTCATGCCAAATTTTAATCCTCTATCATCCATAGATCAAGAGAACGAACATTTTTAGCCTACCTTAAAAATTCATTTCTCGAGCCTGATTCAGATCGTTAAGGTCTGATTCTATTCATTACATTCTCTAGTATTAAAAAAAAAATATTTCAAACCTCTTGATCATTTGCCCTTTGTTTATAATAAAATTGAAAATGATGAAAATTTTTGTAAATTTGACCATTTTCAAATGGCTGCCAAACATTCAATTTTCAATCGATTTCCTTCCGCTTAGGCTCATTCTTTCCGTTAATATATGCCCTTTAAGCGAGCGCCTTCAAAAAATTCATTTGCGTTTGAGGATCAGTAATATTTCGTGTCAAAATCGACAAATTTTCAAAAATTGCCAACTCTGACCCTCTAGTATACTTTTTTCTATGAACTCCGAATCTCACCAAAATTTACTTGGATGTATTAGGCTATTATGTCTAGAACAACCCCTAACAAGGATTTTCTTGACCCGAACTTTTGTGATCGTCTACAGCCTGCTGAATATTGGAAAAATTAGCAAAAATACTGTTATTTAAATTTCATTATGAAGCCAATAATTTATTTTTTTGTTGCTTATTTTAGTTCATTATGAGAGATAAATTTTTGAAATTTAGTGCTTATAACGTATGTAATATGAAAAAACTAAAAATATAGTTTATAATTTTTTTAAATTACCATTTATTTCAAGACATATTAATTTCTTTTTATGGTTTTTTACGTCAATATGTGACACAAGGGTGTTTCATTATTGAGCGATATTTTTTTTTCCGTGATCCCCGAAAATCTTATCATTTATAAAAAAAAATATTCATGTTTGAAAAAAAATTCTAAGTTAATCAGAAGCTTAGTGAATTCAAAAATTCGATTCCGATAAACACTAAGATGCTGAATCGAAAATGTAAGAGCCTTATAACATTCATTGTAAGATAACATTCAATGTCAAATCAAAAAATTTCAGTTTCAAGAAAATTTGCTATCAATTATTATCAACTTTCACCTTCCCAGCCCTTCCACTCGAAAACTGTTGATCGAAGAGCGGTTGATGTGAAAGACTTTTTCACACAAAATTGAATGCCTTACAAAAGCTATACATTGATTTTTCCAAAAAAAATTTTGATCATCGAAAAATCGAGTTAAAGTCGAATAAAAATCTTCTAGTGTTATTTACATAGGCAAATCGACTTTTTGAAACATCTAAGATTTTTTTTTTTTTTTTTTACATATAAACTATAAGATTTTCAGGGATATCAGACAAAAAAAATATTGTCTAAAAATGAAGCACCCTAGTGCCACATATTAACGGAAAAAAGCATCAAAGGAAATTAAAATGTTCTCTACTGATTCTCTACTGTGAAAACTATATCAAATACCAAGTAGTATCCCTGTCATATACCAGCTGGAGGAAATTTTTTCGAAGGTAATATTACATCTATTGACATAAATTCAAAAAAAATAGAAAGTTGTTCTATCAAATAAATAATAATTTTGAAAATTTGAGAACTATAAAATAAAAATAGTCGAAAATGTACTCAGGAAGTTTTTTATATTACATACGTTATAAGCACTAAATTTCAAAAATTATCTCTCATAATGAAGCAAACTGAGCAACAAAAAAATAAATTCCTTGTTAGGGGTTGTTCTAGACATAATAGACTACATCTTATTAAATTTTGGTGAGATTTGGAGTTGATAGAAAGGAATACTGGAGGGTCAAAGTTGGCAATTTTTGAAAATTTGACGACTTTGACACGACATATTACCGATCCCTAAACGCAAATGAATTTTGTGAAGGCCCTTGCTCAAAGGGCATACATTAGTGAAAAGAATGAGCCCAAGCGGAAGAAAATCGGTTGAAAATTGAATGTTTGGCAGCCATTTGAAAATAGTCATTCTACAAAAATTTTCATCATTTTAAATTTTGTTATAAACAAAGGGCAAATGATCAAAAGGTGTGAAATATTCTTTTCTACATACTAGAGAATGTAATGAATAGAATCAGATCTCAACGATTTGAATCGGGCTTAAAGTTTTCGAGAAACAAATTTTTAAAGGTAAGCTAAAAATGCTGATTTTTAAACCTTTTAAAAGCTCGTTCTCTTGATCTATGAATGATAGAGGGTTAAATTTTGGCATGAGGGGTTATTTTATAAGCTACTTCAAGACTACAAACTTGCAGCAA
>JAQQBS010001423.1:4247933-4263665 GCA_030347275.1 Microctonus aethiopoides
ATTTTCTCAAAAATTAATCAGAATACTAAGTTTCACTTCTACCGCGTGTGAACTCACACCCGATTTTTTTTTTATTAACTTTCTATTTATCGTTGAAATACTACAAACAAGTCAATTATTCATTATACGTGTTACATTTATGATAATCATCAAAAAAATGTTTGAGACATAATGATTTTTTGCACTATGAACAACGAATAATAGCAATATTTTCACATTCTGGAATATCGCAGTGAGACTTATAATCATTTTCAAATACAAATTTTGCAGGATTTTCAAATGTGTCTGGTTTAATCACTGCATAACCCCTTTCAAACCAAGAATATCGAAAAAGATTAACATGTCGTGGAGATGAAAGTTGATTATGAGTGAATGATTGTAATTAGATATTATTATCTCTCAAGTGCCGATTCAAATTATCATAATGTATTATATATCAAATCAAAAAAACTTTTTGAAAAAAAAAGAAAAAAAAGGCGCCAAGTTCATATGTGACAAAATAATTGAATTGCAAAAATTACTTCAAAAAAATTATTTTACAAAAAAATTTGATATCAATCATTATTGCCAAGTACACAATATAAGGTTATATATACTTACTTACTATGTAATTATATTAGTTATCTATGTTTATAACAGAATATACATCAATGATAGGTGTCATTAATTGCCATTTCCAAGAAACCTCATCATCACCTATTGTCATCAATCTAGTTATATACGTCAAAAATTTTTTGTCAATATCCCACTTTCAATATGAATGTACTTGCGTCCGATCAGTCGATGAATTTCATATTCGTTAAAATTTTATATATAATTCATTTTGATAGCGGATTTGCTATACATATAATATAATTACAGAGCATTTACTTATTTTGCATTTATACCTCAAAGTTTCATAAAAATATCCGTATTTATGTATCCATACCAAAGGCTTTCATGAATATCCGCATTGTTGTATATTCATACCACAGTCTTTCATGAATATCAGCATTAAGAATTCAAGATCCATATCAGCCACACAGCGCATACGTCAAGATATTCTACGGTCATGATAAGTTATACTTATTTCGGACGCGCCAAGTACGTTGGTATTGAAAGTGGGATATTGACAAAAAATTTTTGACGTATATAACTAGATTGATGACAATAGGTGATGGTGAGGTTTCTTGGAAATGGCAATTCATGACACCTATCATTGATGTATATTCTGTTATAAACATAGATAACTAATAAAATTACATAGTAACTAAGTATATAACTTCATATTGTGTACTTGGCAATAATGATTGATATCAAATCTTTTTGTAAAATAATTTTTTTGAAGTAATTTTTGCAATTCAATTTTTTTGTCATATGAACTTGGCGCCTTTTTTTTTCTTTTTTTTTTAAAAGTTTTTTTGATTTGATATCACTCCTTTTTTTACTGCAAGTAGAATGAATAAAATTGAAACTTGCTGAGATAATCGATATTATCTGATTTATACTTAATAAACATATAGAAAATGAATATAATTCATCTATATAAAAATTTATCGTAATTTGAATATTCCCTGAAAAATAAACGAAATTTCGAATTCTCATAAAATATAGGAACATGTAAGAAATAACAAATGTCATCAATTCTCACATAGAAGTATATTTTCAATCAATCAATTGGATAATGATCAAACTTCACGAGACAAGCCCACCATCACCCCCGTCATATTCCAAGTAAAAGTATCAACACAATTATTAGAATGAAAAATACAATGGGCTTATTCAAAAAATAATACAAATGTTTATCAGTGAAATATTCATCGTTCGTAAACATGTTAACGTATATTCGAAACATGATCAGCGTGTATTTTTTCGCTTTATCAATAAAAAAATCATCTAATCATTTGTTTATTGAGATTTTACCTAGGATGACAGAGCCTAATTTGGGGAGTATTGAATAAAGCGCTTTATTCAATTTGATCTTATCTGCGCAAATAAGATATAGTATTCAATAAATACTAATTGATTTAAACTATCATTCAAAAATTCCATTATATCATTTATGTATTGCAAATTATCTATGAATGAAGCTCACTTCGCACATGGATTAATTATTTTTTTTATATATATTCAAACAATGTAATAATTGTTAACCATCAATCTCATTAAAAACTGCATTGTCGACCGAAATTATAGACTAATTAATATATTTTCTCACAATGCGCTAATTGTTATTGAACGCCATGCTAATTATCGAGTTTCTCATCATTACAAAAAAAAATGATCCTAAAGAAATACCGAATGAGTAAGAATATGATAAATGAATGATTCAAACTATTATTGAGCTATTCAGAATACATCCAAATCACAACTGACAATCCACAATATCCCATACACATAGTTAATGTGAATTGCTATTATAAAATAAAATCATTTTCAAGTATTGATATTGTGACGGCCGCCTTTCTTCAAAAAGGCTAGAGTCCGGATTCTTTACCATGTTCTCCGGAGTTACCGTCAACTTACTTGTCTTACTATTTCTCCAAGGGATGCCACCCCAGTTTTAAATACTCAATAGAATCCTGAGGTAATTCTATCGGCTCTGAAAATAATATTGCATGCTTCTAAATAATATTAATAGGAATAATTTCGACTCAGTATAATTTAATTAATATAAAAATGACCTTGATATTTATTGATAGACCGAAATGATTTTAAATATGAAATATAATATAATGAAAATGATGATAATAATTTTGATATTGGTTTGACCTTTTCTAAGGGCCAAACCGATATATTTTGAATACAATATTATTTCTTTCTCGTGATTCTATATAATTTTACTTGCTTCTACTTTATTTTACTTTCAATGACTCTAATTTATCTTCTGACTCTACTTTTGTCCTCTTTGACTCTATTTTCTATTCTCTTTACACGTGGCGTTCATCGGATGGGTCTACAAGATCCGATTTTGACTACACACAATTACATTTGTTTCACTCGCTCATTCTTTACATTCTTCACACAACATTGTTCACACTCACATAACCCATACTTTCCATACTCACACATTACACACACTAGACTCGCCGTCTCTGCACGTGGTTGTATGCTCTGCTGCTGGTCGAAAACCTCTGGAGCTGTCTGTTGGGGTGTCCATCCTCTCGATTGTTCACTGGCTATTTGGACAGTCACATTCGCCAAATCAGCCCAATCATCCCGAGGATCTTCCCATTTCCGTCGACTCCATTCTCCGGTTGCGGCTTCGCCGTGGCACACAAGAACGCACACCTGACACACGTGTTGATAGAACGTTGAAGTCCGAAGTAGTGCTTTATTTTGTCCATTCACACAAAATAACATTCATTGACTTTCCGACCTCGTGTGAATATACTGTTGCGCGAATCAGATGAAATTACCTCACATGTCTCTAGGCGTTTACTCATCACGTCGATATCAACAAACATCAGATTACCTGACATCTCGCCGCATTCCCCGCGACTTCTTATGCCCTCATGGTTAATCACTCTAGTCTGTCCTCCAATCTCCGGACGGTGTAAACTTTGCCGCACCATGGTTCAGTAACAAACATGTCCTCGCCCTCGAGTACACACAACACGCTTTCATCCTCACATTATCACGTTCCGGTCGGAAGTGCAGTACGAAATTACGGCAGCGTCGTTCTCAGCCTATTGCCCTTTCTATCATCTATAAATTCCTTTGCCCCACTTTTATAGTAATTTGGAATAATATTCGGCTATATTCCGGAGCTCTTCTGACGGTGATGACCACTGCTGTTGATTGGCGACGTTGACCACCGCTTTTCCGCACTCACTTCACTCACATTTACTCTTTTTTACAAATTTTACTCATACATAATAACATTCATACGCTACACGCAAATAAAAGTAATGAGTGGCAAGCCACCTTATTACAATATATATATAAATAAATAATGCGCTTGATTGTAACAGTTTTTAATTATTGTTGGTATTGCATTATATTTGAAATTTCTAGATTAATGTGAAAATTGACCGCTAGAGTAACGTATTTTTGTCGATAATTTTTCTTACAAGATTTTCAGACCGCTAGAGTAGAGAAATAAAAATAATAATAATAATATGTGTTTCTACAAGTTGACCGCCAGAGCAGAAAAGGAATAAAATTTTGTCAGGCCAGAAAAGGATGAACTTATGACAATAATGTGTGTTAGAAAAGCGCATCCGAAAACACAACTAGAAAAAGACGAAAGCATAGGCCACAATGCGAAATGAAACAGGACACTAACGGACACTTCAATCCAATTAGAGAGAGACAAGCTTATGTAACCATAAACATATTGAATAAGGACGCCGAACAGACGACGACGACGACCAAGGCTGCATTTTTTTCATCGTGAAAATCATGAGTTTTCAACTTTAATTCAATATATCTCCCATTATACGGCACGTAGGAAAAAAATAAAATCAGTTTTATTATATAATTTGGACACGAGCTCCCACTTGCGCCCATTATTTTTCCGCTAAATTTTAGGCATGTATGAGATTTCATCATAGTGGTCTCTTGAAATTCGGACTTTCGCGTAAAGATACACGGTACGTAGTGCCTCGCTTCGCAGTGAACTTGGCGCGAGACACTACCGTGTCTCTTGATAGCACTGTCCGAGAAATGTTTTACGAAATTTTTCCGCACTCTGAATCCCAACACATCTAAGGGCTGAATATTTCCAGTTGTTCCTTTAGGTATTATCATTGCTTCTACTTCTTTATCCGACGGTTTGTCAGACTTCACAGAGCCAGGATAGGTCCCAGTCCATGAATCAATTAGTAACAAACGTTTTGCTGTGACATTTGGGAAAAAATACATTTTTTAACCAAATTTTGAAATGATCTGAAAATGAGAGCCATATTAATGCAAACAGTATAGGATATTATATTCAGCATGATGTTTATACCTGAGGTAAGATTTTGATACTTCTGTGTATACTTACATCATCTGGCCTAAATAATATCAACTTCCATCTGCGAAAACTAACATATTTTTGAGGATTGAAATTTCTTATTCGAAATATACAAAAACATGTATTTAGTAATTTTTCACGTTCTTTCGATTGAAATTAGTCCAATAAGAAAAGAACTAATAGATTTTTTGTTATGGATTTTTCTTTATTTTCAACGGTTCGAAATCATGTTTTTTTTTCGTTTTTTAAATGTAACACTACATGCATTTTTCATCGTTTTTCATGTAGATTTTTATCCATTTGGTCGTTTTTGAAATTATCAATTAGAAATATGTGAAACGTAAAAACCACCTTCATGGGGTATCAACTTCAGCGGTCCTTTTCACCCCTTAAAAATGTTTTTCCAAAAAAAAAAAAAATACGTATCTCATCATTTTCGATGCAGATTAACATACTATAACCGCAACAAAATCGGAGGGGGACACCTTGGAAGGTTTCCTTGTTAGTCTACTTCGTGTCTTTGCTTCTATTTTTCTGGTATTGTCTTAGCCTACCCTGCAGCTCCATGCAGCTCCTCCGTCGCTTTTGCTCCATGGAAGCACGCTTTTTTCACAGCTGTATCCGGAATTTTTCTTATGACATATTTTATCAGTGCCCCTGAATCGAGACAGGCCTGGGCAGCTAACTTTATGGTGTGATATGTGTACTCTTGAAACGATTCATCTGATTTTTTGTTTCTCTGGCACAATCCCTTCAATTTTTTCACGATTTTATACCGTTTCGAAAATGGATGAATAATTTCGCCGAACCTCTCAGTCACTTCTTGGCGTGAGCGACTCTAGTGGTTTCTGACCAGTCATACATGACGGCCATCAATTCGAATTTATTCACCCGTGCCTTGATTTTTCCATGGTCGTCCCAGCTGAAATTTTTACCTGCATCTTCTACTTCTCGACACTTAATTCATGGGGGCTGATGCCGCGTGTGTTGGTAGGGTCTGGCTCTCAGTGTGGCTTATGTATCTGGCAAGAGATTGCCTCTCCTTCACGCTACGTGCCCGTCTTTGCTGAATCCACGTGGTAGTGCGTTCCTGGGCGTCAAGAGATGATTTTCGTCTTCATCATCGCCAGCATGTTCTCCACCAGCGTCATCGTCTTAATAGTCGCTCTCGTTATCATCGTCGTCTTTAGCTTCGTTATCTGCATCGTCTTCGTGGACAGTATGCTCTCGATGTATGGCATTGATCGATTTCAACCGCGTGATTAGCTCTCGCTTCCGACCATCAATTCCCATTCTTCTCGACTTAATACTTTTTTTAAGATTTACAATCTTTATTTTTTGGATCTGTTAGTCTTCTAGAATCTCGAATTATTGAATTTGTGATATTTCACGATTGTTACTATTCCACACAAGATATCATGAGTTACACATCACGTGTTTCGTCTTTTATTCGCGTTTTGCGTGCTTAATATAATGTACGCTCACTCATTATTTTATCGCGACGTTGTTTAATTGTTTACTTTTCCCTCACGATCCCAGACGAGCCCCCCAATGTAGAATGGGATAATTTGTGAGGGAAAGAATATAAAACTCGCCGAATGATTGTTAATTGAATTTATTGAATAACAGTATATCAAAGTATAAGTGGATAATGAGTTCTTTAAAATACGTCAGAATTTTCGAGCATGACGGCGCAATCGAATGTTTATGAAAAAGAATACAAGTTCATTGAATAGATAAAAGAACAAGAGATACCCAATGGATGAACGAGTTGTGCTTACATATAGCTTCAGCAAATTTCGGAGCTGTATGAGGCGTCGACTATATGTGCGTTATTCATTCGAAAATGGCAATGTATGTTGAGGATAAACATAGGGGTCGATATAAAATAAAATGGCAGCACAACAACACTACTCTTCAGATCTTTATTTGTCACGTGAATTACATGAAAAATCAGGAGCAAACATTTGGGGAGGTGAGGTTGAAAAGTAGAGTAGAGGTATTCAGGAGTATAGTGATGTCAAAGTAATAATATGAGTTTTTAGACTTAGGCTGGAATCGTGAAATTCTTGCTTTCAAATGAAAATCTTTTAGAGAAACTAAAATCTGCGATCTTACATCTGATGGACGTCACTTTGAAACTATATTCAAAATACAAGGTCAGGTGTACCATAAGATTGGGTCGTTGATGCCGATGATGATGCTTAATGATAACCCGAAGTTTCTCCAAATTTATTTCATGGGTAGTTATGTAGAACGTGAGGCAACTCGGGTCCAGTATAATTTCATCGAATAAGCAAAAGAGAAAGCAATGGTGGTATGTGTTCGAAAAAGATCTATGCTATTTATATATTAATCAATTCAAATTATTGGGCATTAATTTTGGTCATTATTTTTGACCATGATGGCGCAACCTGACCTCAAAGCACTGCGTGCATTGGTCTATCGCTATTGCTACGCTGCTGCTACTAATGCACACGAAAATTGACGTCTGACGCTATGCTTGCTGATTCAACATTGACGCTGACCACCTGTGTGATCTCGTTTATCGTCGCAACTGCATTGTGTTTTTCACTGAATTTACAAAGCTGAAATTGTGCCAATTTTCATAAACTGCTACCGGTAGAACTTCAATTGACTGTTCATTGCGTAATAATACTTGTGTGCAAAACTGTATAAATTCTGTGAACCTCGTGGCTTTGCGACCCACACGGTACGTAGAACTGTGATCTCGTGTGTGTGTGTATGTATCATCATAATCAAAATCAATTGTTGTAATTCATTATTAATTCAAAGCTGACTTTCACTGTAAAATAAACTGCTAAATTCAATCCGAATAACTCATGGCCTTGCAACCCGCGTATTATATGTATATTTGTGCAAATTGGGTGCGCGAAGTGTGCTGTGAAATTCGCTAACTGCAGTAATTGCGCTCACCAAATTATCCATTAATTTCATAAAAATTGTCAGCGCATATTTTTTATGAAATTATGTCTATTTAAATTTCTAAAATAAATAATAGTTTATAATTAATCGCATTCTCTAACAGTATGTTAGTATTATTTCAGACCTACACCGTTCGTATGACGCCCTCCGATATCCACTGATATTCTAGCAAGGGCAGGATGAATATCACATAAACTCAGGTAAAAAAAGGGAACCGCGTATTTTGAGTGGAAAGTATAAAGGAGAAATTGTCCTGTTGTTACGTTTTCCTATAATCCGTCAGAATCTCCAGTACCATTTAAGAGACTTCAATTTTCGATTCGTTTGGCTTTCGCAACGACCATAAATAAGTTTCAAAGCCAAACAATGTCTATTTGCTGCTTGGACTTGGAAAATACGTGTTTTCCCCATGAGCAGCTATATTTAGCCTGCTCTCGTGTGGGGAAACATTCGAATTTATTTGTATTAGCAAAAGACAGGCTAACCAAAAATATTGTGCATCAATCAGCGCTTGATCAGATTAAAATGATGAGTTATAATAATTAATTTATTTATTATGAATATCAATTTATATATATTTTCAATAAGTAATTCATAATAAAATGTAAATTAAAACAATTTATTATCGTTTGTCCTTAATTTCAACTCTCCAAAGTCCTTTACTATCTACTTTTGAATTTTCAAATCGACTAAAATGTTTTCATCTTTAATAGTGAATATTAATTTGACTACGTTAGGAAGTGTAGTATAACCTTGATTTAACTATGACTACTAAGCCACAGTAACGCGTGGTCGGGTTAGTTAGTATACAATAAATATTACTTCTTGTAGCTTTGGTGGCGTGATAGAATATTATTCGTAAGACGCATACCTTTGCGGGATGAAGTCTTGCGTGAGGTTTTTCTCTTGATGCATTGTATATTAACAGTTTTTCTTTTGCAGGTATTTTAACAACTATTAATTCTGACTATGATTTTATCAGCTTATATCGTCATGGTTACACGACTAATAAAAAGTATCATAACTCGATTGGGATATTATTGGCAGTAGAAGAATCATGAATATCCATAATTCCTTCTAATACAAAATCAAGTGATTGAGAACTAATGACAGTTTGTAAACAAGTCATATAGCAACCATAACTTCTATGATTCTCAATGCAAATACATATAGCGGACGATATAAGCTGATTATGTCCTGGTCAGAAATAGAATTATGTATGTATCACGGGAATTATTGGGTTTCAATTTCCCTCGGCAATTCCTATCACTCCGGCGAAATATTTTACCCTCGGTAATTAGGATCCTCATAATTTCCTTGATACATAAATAACTATTGTTTTCGTGTTACCTATTTTCGAATAATATTCACTATATATTCAAAAAATATTCAAATATTCAGACTTATATCTAATCAGTGACCCCATGTGCATGGGTGCGTGATTTTGTGTAATCACACGCATTAGCGGAAACAAAGGTAATATTTTGTTTTCACAATATCGTCGTAGCCGTTCATCACATAAAAATTCCATGAAGACCTTTTTGCTGGACTGTGTAATACTTGTAAATATAATGTGTAATTATGAAAATTTGGAAAATATGCGGGAGTGTACTTCCATACATGAGATTTCATTAGTGGCACGTTAGGGTTTTCAAAGTGGACCTTCACCTATAGCCAGATTCTATTACATTTCATCAGGATTCAAATCATTGCATAATTCTACATGATCTTTCGCACAAAACATTAAATCTATCATATCAATTAAATTACATTGGTGTATCCATTGTTACGTGTCGGATTTATTTCGGTGTTTTGTCAATTTTGTGACGTCCGGAGTTGGACACCGTTCTTTAACTTCCTAAGCGAGCAATCGTATACCGAGCGGTAAGTGTATGATGCTCTGTCCTTATTTTTGAGACACCCCTCGTGGCTTATTGGGTATAGGGAATAGGAAGGAAAAAAATTGAGCAGGTTTCCATCAAGATCTCGAGAGATCTTGTTTTCAGATTTCTATTTTCTTATCAGGTGTGAAGAAATAAATTATTGAAAAGGTAATTGTATAGAAATGGTTATTGTATATTGTAAAAGAAAGGTAAAATACAATATTTATATAAAGGTTTTTTAACACTAACGGCTGCCTATGAGGAGATGCCGACACTTACGATTATACGTGCTTTGACGTAGCGAAACTTTTATTATTAATATAGCGAACTTTACTACACTTTTCTATAGAAAACCCGAGTATATAGTTCGCGTTACACAGTTTACTATTTCTTTCTGATTAGTACTCGTTGCGTTCAACCTAGAGTGCTAATAATAATAATAATAGACGGATGGGTGGTGTAGTTTCACCCTGAACGCGACCGAACCCACTTGGCGTGGGTTATTGTAGCTCCGTGTTTCCTGGGGCTCGCCTAAACTACTAGTTCTGTCTTAATTGCAAACCTGAGTAGTTCGACGGCCCCTATATCCTCAAGTTGGTCCTTCCCCGGGAATGCCAATCCCCAACGACGGAACCTCAACATTGCTAGTGCAGGACACTCACATAGTAAATGTAAGCAGTCCTTTCCATCCTCCCCGCAATACCTGCAGTTGGCATCACTGCCAACCCCTATATTTTTGCAATGGAATTTGAATAGTCCATGACCAGTGAGGAGTCTGATCGTGATGCTCAGCTCCCTCTTGTTCATGGAGATTAAACGCGTTGCCGTTTTTGTCGACGGCCTGGGCATAATCGCCCTGGCCGTCTTGCACGCCTTGTTTCTTTCCCAGCATCTCGAGTGTTCCTGTCGGAAGTTACTCTTGATCTGGCTTAGTCCAGTATTGAAAGGTATCTCGACTGGCGTTATATCGGTATCAGCTAGTGAACTTCGCCAGTTCATCTGCCCTTTCATTGCCCTGGATTCCCATGTGTCCAGGGACTCAAGCTAAGATGACTTTGTTTTTCAGTCCCAGTTTTTCCAAAGCTTCCATCGTCTGCCACACCAGCCCCGACTGGGTCGTGGGTTTCCGGAGAGCCTTTATGGTCACCTGACTGTCAGACCAAATGTATATTGTCTTACCAGTAGTCAGGCGGCTGTTCAGGAGTATTGCGCACTGTTTAATGGCAAACACTTCAGCTTGGAATACTGTGGAGAGTGACCCAAGTGACCAATTGTCTCTATAGTCCTCTCCAAAGCCATACAGCCCAGCCTCATAGTTGCCCCCGTACCCAGAACCATCCGTGTACCAGTGCAGTACCTTGGCGCTAGGTGTTTTCTTAGCGTCTCGCCAGTTCTCCCCATCAGGAATGTAGGTCTTGAAGGTCTTCCTAATTTGGTACTTCCTGTTGATCCGATCTTGTTTCTTATTCAGGGGATGTCTCTCAATGGATTTTAGTCTTGCGTGTTTAGCGCTCGACCGAATCCACTCTCCCTGATGCTTGAGTCGGTAGGCTGTAGCCTCTGCTTTTTCCACCATAAGAAGGTCCAGAGGCAGCCGGTTTAAGGCCACCTCCAGGGCATCAAACGGTGTCGTTTTCATAGCACCGGTAGCCGCCCTATGGCTTTTCGGCATGCCCAGAAGGAGGCAAATGTTTTGCCAATCTGCCTATTCACATGCAGTTTCCAATTAAGCTTTGTGTCCAACACAACTCCCAGATACTTCACTGTCGTTGCATACTCAATCTTCTCTCCCCGTATTTCAGCGGTTCGATTCGATCGATCTTGTATTTTCTTGTGAAGATCATGGCGGACGTCTTGCCCGCATTAATGGATAATTTCGTCTTGCTGCACCATCTCTCCAGTATTTTTAGGGCATAACCGAGTCTGTCCCGCAGAACGTCGAGAAATTTCCCTCTGACTATTATTGCTACGTCGTCCGCGTAGCCATACACCAGGAATCCTTCCTTCCTTAGTTCTTCAAGAAGGTCGTCCATCACAAGGCACCACAATAGAGGAGATAAAACTCCTCCCTGTGGGCAGCCTCGTATTTAGCGACCCTCTGACACTTAACTGCCACAGGTAGTTGTTATCGTCCTGCTCTGTAGCATGTGTTTGGTCCAGTCAATGATGGTCCCCGGAAGGCCTCTCTTCGACATGCTATCCGTAATAATGTCATATCTTGTGCGATCAAACGCACCTTCGATATCGACAAAAACGCCTGGTACGTAGCCCCCTCCCTCTATCTCCTCCTCAACTTTCGCCACAAGGTGATGCAGAGCAGTCTCTGTAGACCTGTCTGCCCTGTAGGCATATTGTGAGGGGGACAGTGGGCGTTCAACTAGCTGCGCACTCTTTAGGAATCTGTCCATCAGTTTCTCCAGTGTCTTTAGGACAAAGGATGTAAGACTGATTGGTCTGTAATCCCTTGGCTTAACATGTCCGTTTTTGCCAGCCTTAGGTATGAAAGCATTCCTAGATTTGCTCCATACTTTTGGTACGAATCTCAGTACAACACTGGCCCTGAGTATTTTTGTGAGCGGTCCCAGAATGATGTCCATTCCCCTCTGTAGTAGAATTGGTTGAATACCATCTGGTCCCGCTGCTTTCAAGAGTTTAAATGTGCTGATTGCCCACTCCACCCCTTGTGGATAAATTATTTTTGCAGCCAGGGCCAAGCCCGGGGCTTATACCTAAGTCCGGTTTTTATGGTTTCCTGCTGTATCGTTTCAGGCTTCCTGTAATCTGGAAGGTGTTCATCCATAAGCAGCTCCAGGGTCTCAGCTAAAGTTCAAGTATAGCTGCCATCCAATCTGATCAAACAGCCAATATTGGCGCCACCCTGCCCCTCTAGAACTTTGACGATTCTGTTCGCCTCAGACCCCGTCTCAAGACTGCTGCAGAAGCGCTTCCAACTGTCGCTCCTGGCCTTAGCCAGTGCCTTGTAGTAAATTCTCTGGAGGCGTTTACGTTCTTCCGTAGCTTTCCTCCAGCCTTTCACATGCAGGTATTCTTAACTTTGTTCCATGCTTTTCTCACACGGTCCCTAAGGTTAGGATACACGGTCCCTCTTGTTAGGATACACTCCCTAACTTTTCCAGCTAGAGGGTCCGCGTGAAATAAGTTCCCGCAACCCCCCAGGCCCATGACTGCTCCCCCTATTATCCAAGGTTCTTGGATGAGAGCTATGTATGTCTGCACCGTAGCAAGCGTCTTGCTAAGTACCGCAGAGGCACTTTTGCTATGATGCAGATTAATCTGGATGACTTCGATCGACCCGTGAGCCATTGAAGGGCTCACTTGTCAACGACCGTTGTCGTCGGCTTCTTGCGGGGTTTTTCCAAGGGCTTAACTGTAGCCCTCTGGCCTCCACAATGAGGTCGAAAATTGCAGGCCTTTAAAGCCTGCATCACCCTATCGTCGACGAGAGCCGCGAAGTGTGAGCACGTGCTCTCCTTCTTCTCGCTCCCCCCGACGATGACCCACCCCTTGGCGTTCAGACCCGGGTTCTGCCTGTCCATAAGGGCAGTCGCCCCCCGGGCCGAAACAACCTCATCCACGTGGATTACAACCCTGTGGCGCTTGGGAAGCTCCTCAGGTTGCACCACGCGGGTGAGTCTTCCGTTAATCTTGTTATCGGGGAATAGGCTTTTCAGCCATATCCCCGATTCCTCATCAATGCAGCCGACAACTGCTGCCCCGTCCCTCTCCCAAACGCCTTTGAACTTGGGAGCCCTGGTCCCCTCTTTTAAGGAGAGGATCTGGGACCTCAAAAGTCCTTTCAGGCTCCCAATGTCCTCCGGAGTTAGTTTATGGTCAGGGTAGTTCTCTGGGACGAGAGCCCACCTGACCATCTTCGTCGCCGCCTGGGCATAGGTTCCAGAGGCCAGCTTAGATGTTTTATCTGGCCTCCTGGACTGAGGGGTAGGGGTGTCGTGCTCAGGCGCAGGGCGTTTACCTTCCTGCGCTTTTGAGCCGCCCCCCTTCCATCTCCCAGCTCGGGGACAGAGGTTCCTTGGGCTTGTTCAGCACCAAGTTTTCTCTGTTCCTTTTTGAACCGCCGCCTGACGACGCCGCTGTACCCAACCCTGGGCTTTCCAGCCCCGGGTACAGTAGCCTTCTCTTCCTGGTCCAATGAAGGCCCGGGAAGACTTGTCTTATTGTTTTCTATCATGTTTCCATCCATATGAGTCCCACAAGTAAAGCGGAAATGCGGTATCACCCAGACAGAGCCGCATATCTGGGACTTGGCTAAATACACTCGGAGGTCGCCTGGTATCCGAGGGCACCGTTTGCGACGCAGCACCCCCTGCGCCATGCAGCCATCAGCACGGTAGCTAACACTTTAGCTTGGAAAGCTGGTCCGCGACGGGGTATTAGGCTTGCCGCCGAGGTTTTGCCCTCATTAGTTCGCTCTATAACCACCGTTGGCCAGTCTTTCGTCCAGTCCCCGAAAGGGCACTGGATGTCGCCATCCAGGACCCCCCGGGTCCCGCCTACTCCGACTGGTCGTCCTCTTATCCGCCACCTGGAGACGCGCCTGGTCGGTAGCTTAATCGTCCTCCCGCACCCAAATCAATGGGTTTAGGAGCCCGAGAACCTAGAGTGCTAAGGACTACTAATTATTATTTTATGCGAGGCTAGTTGATTTTGAATCAATGTAGACTTTCTCGCGAGTCTGCAGTCGTTTTAATAACAAGTTCGTTGCTATTTCGTATGTACTACGTTCGGTAGTATTGATCAGACTTATGGACTTTAGACTATTGAAATAATTATATTTTTACGCGAGAAGTTGATTTCCGATTCTGGATCAATGTAGACTTTTTCGCGGGTTCGCGGCCGTGTTAATATCAAGTTCGTTGTTATTTCGCCTGTACTTCGTCGGGAGTATTGATCAGAATTATTAACTGATTCGATCAAGCTGAGACTAAGACCGGACTAGAACACTAGACTGCGACTGGGACATAGTTTGTACGTTTGAAAGGGTTTTCATATGAAATGAAAAGTAGTTCATAATTGGAAGGGAGGAATTAATTTCCTGTTTGATTTCCAAAAATATGAGTTTTGGAAGTACATAGAGTTTTACGACTGTGACGCTTTCTTTGTCGGACCGCAGAGATTTTCTATCTTGATGCATTCCAAATTTTACGATCGATGTATCTGATGGAGAAAGGTCCATTAGTGCATTCAGAATTTCCTTTAGATTACCATGAAAAGTCGTAAAATTAGGAATGTTCCCTTATTTGAATTGAAATCAACTTTCCTCAGCGGGTGAATGTCGAGATTTTTAATTAATAGTAGATATTGAGTAGAGATGTGTGAGAATAATTTGATCATAATTTAAGTGTAAGACGTGACAATTTAGAATTATTATCGAAGATCGGAGATCGTTGCTCGCCACTACTATGCGCAGCTGAAGCGTTTGGGTGTTGGATGAATTGTGAATGTTGATTTGAAACACAATTGTATTAACTTTCAATTTATTGATCCAAACAAGTTAACTATCTGAATTAACTATCTGACTTTAACGTTATTGGTAACTCCGAGATTACAGAAACGACTTAATGGTACTATGAAACTAGGATCAAGACTGATGTTGTCGGGTTGAAGTTGAAATCAACTTCTGATTTTTAGTGGAGAGTAAGATATACAAAAGACAATTGTTTCAAGAGCAAGTTCACGTATTCGCGAGTACAAAACGCTCAAGATCAACGGTTAGGAAACGGCATGGGTATAAATTTGATATAAGAGTGCGTTATGGTTTTGAGTTAACTTTGAAATAAGAGGAAGCGCTGACAGTGGTATTAGGTTTCCGTTGGAAAAAAAAAGGAAAAGATATCCACAGAAAATTAGAGTTAAAATGAAGTGTTTGCTTAATAATAACAATATGAAAAATAGTCTTATAATAATAATAATAATAATAATAAT
>JAQQBS010001423.1:4268205-4287866 GCA_030347275.1 Microctonus aethiopoides
GGGGGAAGAGTGGGGAGTCTGGATAATTTAAGGGGAAAGAGGGGAAGAGAAGGGGAGGAGGAAGAGCTCGGTAGTGTGCAGAAAAGAAGTGCGGCGGAAGAGGGGAGTAAGGTAAGGCGAGGTATAGAAGGTTTAGAAGTGATGATGATTGAGATGATGAAGGAAATGAGAGAAGTAAAAGAGGTATTGAAGAACGAAAGGGAAGAGAGAAGGAGGGTGGAGGAAGAGTGGAGGGAGGAAAGAGCTCGATGGGAGAGGGAAATGCTGGAGGAGAGGGGCAGGAGGGAAGATGTAGAAAGAAGGGTTGAAAAGGTGGAAGTGGGAGAGGAGGTGGGGGAGGAGATGAAGGAGATTAAGGAAAGGTTGAGAAATCTGGAAGGGAGGGAGAGGAAAGGGAATGGGGATTTGGTAGTTGAGGAGGAGAGAAGGTTGAGGAGGGTGGAAATAAAACAGGACATGGTGGAAAGGGAAAGAAGGAGAAATGTGGTGGTGAGAGGGTTGAGGGTGGAAGGGTGCGAAGTGAGGGAAAGTGTAAATGAGCTATGGAAGAAGATGGGAGTAGAGACAGAGGGAATAGGAGAAGTGATGAGGGTGGGCAGGATTATGGGTGATGGGAGAGGGATGGTAGTGGTGAAGCTGAGGGAGAGGGAAGAGAAGAGGAAGGTGATGGAGGCCAAGAAAAGCTTCAGAGGAATGAAGGAGAGGGTAGAAGATGACTTAACAGGGGAGGAGAAAAGGGCGCAATGGTTGATAGAGGGGCAGGCAGAGAAGCTAAGGAGGGATGGGAAGCGCGTACAGGTGTGATACATGAAGGTGTGGGTAAATGGGGTTATGTGGAGATGGGATGAAGTGGAAGGAGTGGTGAAGCAACGCAGTAGGTCAATTTCTGCGTTGCTTCACTCGACCTGGCAACGTCTCGAACTGATTAAGGTGCAATTTGGTGTTTTAGAGTAGATATTTCTTAAGATTAGAAATATATTCTTTAAACATTGAAGATTTATATAAGTTAATTAATATTATTCTAGAGAGGTAAGATAACATTACGATAGTGATGCATTCTTTGTCATTTTATATAATTGTTTGTTCGTTTTTATTATTCTATGTCAATAAATATTTAATTTATTATCAATATAAAAAGTGAATTTTATTATTTATTATATTTTCTAAGCCTGTGAATTTATCAACAAGTAGAACTCATGTTTTTCAACTGAAAAAATTTTCATTTAAATAATAACGAACGGAATTAAAATAAATAATATTTGTAATTGCAATATTAATAATAATTGAGTTAATATTAATTATTGTTTTAAATATTGTTAAAAGAAATTAGTCAAAAGTAGATGAGAACACGTAAGTTCCATTGTATAAGTTGACCATCTTAAACGTCCCGCGTTGTTGCAGCGTTGCCAAGTCGCACACTACTGATTAGCAGGTTATGCGAGAAAGTGTGAGGTTGACAATAAGTCATTCACTTTAAACATTTTTTACAACAAAATAACTGTCGCTTGTTGCACTGATTTGGTATGGAAAATGTTTGTAAGAATATTATCTGCTAATTCTCGAAATTTTAAAAAAATTGTAAGAAAATTAAAATTGTTACACACTGAAACCTATATAAATTAGTATGAAATGCATACATTCTTATGCGTTCAAATGGAAATTTTAAACGCTGATATTTTTAATTTTAGTACCGCAACATAGGTGGAAATTTTTCATGTGCGTTCAGAATACTATCAAGAATATAGAAAAAAAATTTGAAGATGATTGTAAGAAAAAAAATTTTTTGGGAACGTCCTTAAGCGTGAAAATATATTCAACTTTATAATTGTCTAAAGAAGATTATTATCCGGGTCATCCGCGACGGCATCCCCTTAGAGTCATCTCATGCCGAGAATGAATTATTATTAGAACTACAAATCGTTATTCGCAAATTAAATTGTCAAATAAAACAGAAATTGAGTTTATTGATTTGCACAAAAAAATCAATTGGCGCTCAACAAAGAGAATACAATAATATACTGATTCAAATAAAATTTATCGGGCAGCACCTAATGACCCAGGCCGCGCCAGGGAAAAGTAGGAAAGAATGAAATAAAAAATAAAATTTCTATTCCAATATCATATATATAAAACAGATATATAATAAAATAATTCAAAAAGTTGAAAACGTGTTTTTCACTATTGCGATTCAATGTTTACTGATGGAAAAATGCGATATTTTTAAAATTTTCATGTTTCATGGCTTTCTTTACAATAACAGCGACATCTTGTAATAATTGAGAAAAGTGGTTCAAACAAAATTCACGTATTTTTTTCCACAGAATTAGATTCCAAAATAATAAATTAGAGTTTCCATTTAAAAAAAGAATTTTGACCTCAATATAACTATGAAGGTCATGTCCAAGGTCAAATCGAAAGTCACCATGTGATAACCCAGGAAGAATTCTAAAACTTTTGTCTGAAACATTTTTTCCGAAAATGCATTCGCGCCCAGCTATCATACCGTTCCGGGACTTTTGACATACCCTGTATAATTAAATATATAGTATAAATAATTAAAAATTTATATTTTGTATGTTATAATCGATAAACTGAACAAATGCTTCCATAGTATATTTTCTTCGTTAAGCAAATCTGAGCTATTTCTTCGCATGAATCTAAAGTTCGGCGGTCGCTGTCGCGGTAGCACTCGACTTTCAAGGCTCGGCACCCCATAGATACGGCCAAGTAATGCGTGGCACCCATTTTTTTCTACTCCAGCATGCTTCAAACTATAATTTGGCGCAAATTAGAATCACTGCGTCCATGGTCTGATTTCGGCTGTTTATTTTTAATTCTTATTTAAGGCTCCCCTTCGTCACATCGAGTACTATCTTTTCCAATGTGAAAGAAACACTGTGGAATGCCCTGCTGTTTTTGCAGCCGGCTCTCGGACTATGAAATATGAGTACATTCTAGAATTTTCTTTATTGGAAATTTGTCGATGAAAGTTGATATTTATTATTGTCTTCATGTGTGAAGTTCTACAATACGAAATTTCAATTATTCAAGGTGCATGCAGTCATGCTTTCATATTGTTGCAGCAGCGGGCTGCTTTTCCGAGAATCTCGGTAAAGGATTGAAGCAGGAGTCAATTTTTTTTTTCCTGCTAATTTAATTAATGGTGAGAAGAATAGAACACGATGATTCCGCAATTGGCAATTTATAGTAGAAGAGAATGTATCTTAATCGAAATGCCATTTGATGCACGCGAAGATAGAAACGACATAGAGAAAAATTACTTGTTCTTTAATGGATATTCTGAAAGGGACAAAATTTATGAAAGCACCGCTGTATTATGAAAATTTCGAAAATTTATCATCCTTTTTGATTTTGTATGTTCTCGGCACGCCATCGTTGCCGCAGCGATGTGTGCTGAGAAAACCCTTAATAGCTAAATAGTCAGACAATACCTCAGGAGCGAAAGGCAAAATCGAGGATATCTAATAGTGTATACATTAACGTGTATATTTTTTATAATTATGTGTGTTGCAATTGTGTATGCCGCAGGTGACATAATTTGTGTAATTTACGTTAGTGATTTGCAACTTTGTACAGTTAATTAATGTTTGTTGTATAAATGAAATTTAAATTAGAATAAATGGTGTTACCTCGGTGTAATGTGAAGTGTATGAATGTAGTGTAATTTTGATGTATTTTAGTGTGAATGCTGTCTGAAGAGGTAGAAGTTATTTTCGAAGTTCTCGTTGTTGAAATGAGATGATGATGTTGTTCAGACGAATTGAAGTGAATCCTCTTGATTCAAAATTATATGAATGGTTTGAAACACTGAATTCTCCACTGAAGTTTCACAAATTTCTAATTCCGTGATATTATTGATCATTTTTGGAGAAAATAAATTAAGTGTAGAGGGATTGAGGTGAATTTATAGAGATGTTATACCATACGATGTGCTATAGTGAAAAGCTCGAATAAGACAGTCGGCACGTGGCACCATGAGGCACGCTTCTAGAGGAAGTGTGAGGTTAGCGTCGCATCATCAATAGTGCCTAGGAAGCATGGCGCCCTGCAGTGTATTGATTGGCTAATGATGGCGCAGTCAATTCAATTTAACTTAATTATATATTGCATAAAAATGCAACAAATAGGCACTCGGCTAAAATATATTCATGTCATAATTTTCCTTTATTAATTATTGAATAACAATAAATATGAATATTATTTTATGATTCGCCATTAAGGTTTGGTTTCACGTAGATGCTGCGTATGCTGGCAACGCATTCATATGCCCAGAACTACGATACCTCATGTCAGGGATTGAATATGCAGATTCCTTCAATACAAATACGAACAAATTTCTCTTAACAAATTTTGATTGTTCATGTCTATGGGTTCGAGACCGATTCAAACTCACCAGTGCTCTTGCTGTTGATCCTCTTTATCTCCAACATACACACGCAGACACAGCAATTGATTATCGGTAAAATATTTGCTAATTTAATCCATTTCCTTTCATATGTTCTCAAGAGTCTGTAATTTCATGCGGTTGTATTTTGTTAGACACTGGAGCATCCCCCTCAGCAGAAGATTTCGATCACTGAAGCTTTGGTTTGTCATGAGGAGCTACGGGATAAATGGATTACAATCTTATATACGTAAACACTGTGAACTAGCTAAGCAATTTGAAAGTCTTGTGAGGGAAGATGAAAGGTTTGAGGTCTGCAATGATGTTGTGGTGAGTAATTATTATGATTTGAAAACTTCATGATGAATGAGTTTCTCATGAATCGACAATAACTACGAGTCCACACTATAATATATAATCATTTTAACAGTTGGGGTTAGTATGCTTTCGAGTAAAAGGTTCAGACAAACTCAATCAAAAATTGTTGAGTGCAATTAACGATTCTGGCAGAATTCATATGGTTCCTGCGATGGTCAATCAAAAATATACCATACGTTTTGCTCTTGCTGCGCCAAACGCATCATCCGAGGATGTCGGCAAGTTATTTAAACTGACTTTTTATAAAAGTTCCAGCGAAAGAAAGATCTTCGTCTATTTTAACATCGTGTAAATGATGCCTTGGGAATTATTTTATTTTACTGAAGTTAAGACTACATAGCGTTTTTTTATGGGTAAAGTTTCCGTCATCATAATATACTGTGTACTCTTAGCTAAATAACTAGCTAACTAACTTTAGTATTTGTCTTTTGTATGTTTAGTATGATGTAGAAAATCTTAAATATCAGGAAATAATCTAAGTAGTGCTAATTTTTGAAAAATATTCCACATAATAAATTCTCGAGATGACTCAATCCGAATAAAATATAATAGAGGGGACTAAATAGTGGAAATGAATTCAATTTTTCTGAAGGGCCGTCATTCATTAAAATAATTATATACGTGAATCCTGATAGTTAAAAAATGTTGAATTGCGTGACGTTTCTTTGACAAAACGCAGTTTAATGATACGAAATTGAAATTAGCAAATGTAAAATTACTATAAAAATCTATTTTCTATTGTAAATTGTTGTAGTCATTCATTTTTCCGGAATCATCGGCAAACCTACAATCTCATATATTAGAAAGAAATCAATCAAGGGACACAGTCGACCACATTCTATTAGAGTATTCTCATATATTGATTCAATGAGTACCGGGGTCGAAATTTTTATGCCACTTTAAACCTCATCATCGGCATTTGAGGAGGTTCTCCAAGAGCAAGAAAGGGAGTTCAAAAGTATTCTAATGCTGAAAACGACTCTTCCTCAACACCTACAAGAAGCCGCATATTGCCAAATTTTCCATTCTAATAGGCAAAGGAAGATCTAGAAATTAACTTACATAAATCTTTGTGATCCTGATTTTAGAGTAGAGCTATAATCGTACTTCTTTCATTCTCCCCACCCCTGTTTATCGCACAGCTCAAGAACGAAACATTTTTGTAAAAAAATATTATACATATGTTCAATAGGAAAAAAGTGGCAGTACAACAACACTACTTTTCAGATCTATACTTTTCACGTGGATTACATGAAAAATCAGAAGTAAGAATTTGGAGAGTGGAGATGGGAAGATGGAGTAGAGGTATTCGGGAGTATAATGATGTCAAAGTTGTAATATGAGTTTAAACTTAGGCTGGAATCGTGAAAAGTAGAGATCTAAAGAGTAGTATTGTTGTACTTCCAAATAAGTACATAGTGTGCAATATATACATTTTATGAATCATTTTGGCGTATTCGAGAAGGGGGCTTGATATGCAAAAAAAATCTTGATATTATCGACATGGCATCCTGTTTTGAGTATACAAACTATATGGTACGTCTCTCGTATATTTTCGATATGGAAGCGGTATGTTATGATTCTCGACTATATTTTTGGTACGAAAGCGGTATGGCATAACCATCGTATAATCTCAATATGAATACAGAATGATGTGGGTTAAAATGTAATTGGAAATAAATTTTTAGTTCATTTTTGCAGTATATTATTAATATGAAAGCAGTATGTTTCGTTCGCAACTATATGGTATATTTGCAATATAAATGTGGCATGAACGGACTCGCTAGGAATCGAAAAGAAAAATTCATACATCGAGAAAGGGGTAAAAATAACCTTTGAATCAATGCATAACTTCGAAAATTTTACATACGTAAATCTGCGTTTAACGGTCATGGACAGGGTATTTTATTTTCGACGAAGTACAATCGAATTATATTCTAGTAAAATGATCGCGACAGCTGCATTTACATACAATCTTATTCCATATAAAAGAGTAACCTTGGAAAAGTTCACCGTTTATTGCTAATGGCCATTAGTTAGAATCATGTTGAATGTACAGTCAAAAACAATATATCTACCATTAAATATCAATGGCGCTCTAATGCGAAAGTTTGAGTTGTATTTTTATGGCTAATGATATAATCATAACATGATGGTATATTTCAAAGGAATGAATGAGCACTTAAATTTTAATTGCAATATAAAATGGGAAAAAATCAATGGTATTTTGGAACTTTGTTGTGCAATTTGAACGAATTACATTTTTTTTGCTATCAATTATGAACAAACGATCAACTAGGTCGTGTGGAATTCTCGACACAGTTAGTTTCATGTATATTCATATGTCAGTTCATCAATCTTATAATGCAAAGCATTTGATTTGTGAGATTTATAACAATGGATATCTACTTTCATCATAAAAAATCGTGAATATCAGTCAATACTATTAATGACTATTTTTACTTATGAAACACTGTTCAATCTTGGTACAGTAGTAACCTTACATGGATAGTAAACTACGAACTTTCCAACTTAGAAACCCATAGAAATAAATCTCATTTATGATCAAAATACCATTTATTTCCTCATTTTATTAATATTTGGAAAGAGAAGTAAAGATAAGTGATGAATGTAATGGGAGTTATAATGAAAAAAGCTGCCAGTGGTGAAACTTCATTGGTTTACTATTGCGAAGATACAATGGTAATTAAGTAATCTTCAACAATGCATTAATGGTGAACTTTGCCAAGGAAAAATACTTGGCAATACCAAGAGCTTTATGGAGCTTGTCCGAGACAAGGTTCAGCTCTATTTATATACTTAGCAGTTTTTATTCACCGTATGAACAAGTTTCCACTTCACAATCGAGAGGCATGTAACCGATGTTGTCCGAAGACGGTTCTTCGACTGGAACTACTATATGCCATATTCGATTTTCATCGATCCAAATTTTTTTACTTAGAAATTGCATGGAATATCATCACGGATATTCTGTCAGAGATTCTTGAATCCAAAGATGTCATGGATGAGCTCGCAGACATCCGCGAGAAAAAGAGGATGGCAACTCTTGAACAAAGAAGATCCTTTTTCGTTCGCATGGTTTCTGATCCTGCTATTCAGCCGGGATTCACTAAAACTCCAAATAGACAAGAGAGTAAATTGGGAACACAATCAGCAATTTGTGAAGTTGGTACGACTTCTCGAACAGAGTTAGTATTTTTGTCCGTACAATTTTATTTTTAATCATTGTTGCAGAATAACAATATTGTATGTATACACTATACATATGAGTATCGATTTTGCTGCCGATTTTTTCCCTTGAAGTACCTTATGAAAAAACCTCTCATGCCAAATTGCAACCCTCTATCATCCATAGATCAAGAAAACGAGCTTTCAAAAGGGCTAAAAATCAGCATTTTCAGCCTACCTTTGAAAATTTGTTTCTTCGAAACTTCAAGCTCGATTAAAATCGTTGAGGTCTGATCCTCTTCATTACATTCTCTAGTATGTAAAAAAAATATTTCAAACCTCTTGATCACTTACCCTTTGTTTAGAACAAAATTGAAAATGATAAAAATTTTTGTAAAATGACCATTTTCAAATGGCTGCCAAACATTCAATTTTCAACCGATTTCCTTCTGCTTGGGCTCATTCTTTTCGTTGATGTATGCCCTGTGAATGAGTACTCTCAAAAAATTCATTTGCGTTTGGGGGTCGGTAATACTTCGTGTCAAAGTCGACAAATTTTCAAAAATTGCCAACTTTAACCGTCAAGTACTTTTTTCTATCAACTCCAAATCTTACCAAAATTTAACTGGACGTAGTCTATTATGTCTAGAACAACCCCTAACAAGGATTTTCTTGGCTCGAACTTTTGTGATTTTCTGCAGCCTGCTGAAAATTGGAAAAATTAACAAAAATATTGTTATTTAAATTCAATTATAAAGCCAATAATTCATTTTTTTGTTGCTCATTTTGCTCCATTTTGAGAGATAAATTTTTGAAAGTTAGTGCTTATAACGTAAGTGATATAAAAGAAGTGTCTGAGTACATTTTCGACTATTTTTATTTTCAAGTTTATAATTTTTTAAAATTATTATTTATTTCAAGACATATTAATTTCCTTTTATGGTTTTTTACGTTAATATTATATATTACTTACGTTATAAGCACTAAATTTCAAGCATTTATCTCTAAAAATGAAACAAAACGAGCAACAAAAAAATAAATTATTGGCTTCATAATGAAAATTAAATGACAGTATTTTTGCTCATTTTTCCAATATTCAGCAGGCTGTAGAAGATCACAAAAGTTCGGACCAAGAAAATCCTTGTTAGAGGTTGTTCTAGACATAATAGACTACGTCTAATTAAATTTTGGTGAGATTTGGAGTTGATAGAAAAAAGTTATGGAGGGTTAAAGTTCGCAATTTTTGAAAATTCGTCAAATTTGACACGAAATATTACCGATCTCCAAACGCAAATGAATTTTTTGAAAGCACTTACTTAAAGGGCATACATTAACGAAAAGAATGAGCCCAAGCAGAAGAAAATCGTTTGAAAATTGAATATTTGGCAGCCATTTGAAAATTGTCATTTTACATAAATTTTCATCATTTTCAATTTTGTTATAAACAAAGGATAAGTGATCAAGAGGTTTGAAATATTTTTTATTACATAATAGAGAATGTAATGAAGAGAATCAGACCTCAATGATTTGAATCGAGCTTGAAGTCTCGGAGAAACAAATTTTTAAAGGTAGGCTGAAAATGCTGATTTTTAGCCCTTTTGAAAGCTCGTTTTCTTGATCTATGGATTATAGAGGGTTGCAATTCAGCATGAGAGGTTTTTTTATCAGGTACTTCAAGGGAAAAAATCGGCAGCAAAATCGATTGACCCCCCCCCCCCCCCCCCCCCCCCCGCCCAGTTTCATCGAAAAGTAATGGATCTACTCATATATATGTATGTTTTCAGGCGCTCATGGATATCATGGCCGTTGGCATACCTCATGTCACGTGAATCTAATGATACTAACGATACTAGTGAACTTTCACTCAGGTTATTGATATTCTTATAATCTAATTTATTATGTTTTATATAGTACAATAATTAACTTGAATCCATTTAAATAGATTTCGTCATTTGGATACAATGGTACGGTTGAAAACAGGTGTAGCAACTCGCCGAGTGTTCAGCAATGGTTATCATCCTGAAGCATCGCCCTCAATTTCACTCTCGCGTGAAAGATTGCCCAATGAACAAGTATAATTGACAATATTGTCACAAACATGAACAAAATGTTATCTCAATATAAATAATAATAATAAACGGAGTATGACTGTAAAATAAAAACTGAGGCACCAAATGGATTTATCTAATTTGTTCAAACTATTCCTTTTCCTATTATACAAAAAATTGAATGTAGAAATCTCATTATTGAGTGCCAAAAAAATATTAGCTCAATGATAGAAAGTGATTGACGCAGCCATGATTTTTCCATTGACAATTGATTCAGTGACATTTAAAAGAAATGCTCCAGGCTATGCCTTGGTAAAAGCTGAGTCAAGCATAAAGAGCCGAGATTGTGATATAAAATTGGTAAAATAGAATTTATATTCACAATATTGATCAGTGACCTGTCGCTCGATACTTCATGGATGTATAGTATACATGAATAAAAAGCAAACGTCTATTTATAAAACCTCTGTTGCGCGTGTCGTCCCCTCCCTACCTCATCCTCGACGGCGTTATAACACCATTTGTATTTGCACTTCATCATTCCCTGTTCATAGTTTACAATATTCACTTCATTACTATAAGAAATACGTTTCAACTGTTATCTGCTCGGATTGAATTCAAATATCAGTGGCATATATTAAGTACTGCCAGCTTGTTCATCTCGATTATTACAATCTATCTCAGTATTTCTTGATATTTTTCATTGTCTAATAAAAATAGATCCAGAGAAATTTCTAAATTTTCGATAACTAGTGATGGAGTTTACTAATGAATATTCGCAAGAGATTATTATGCATGTTGTGATAAAAGCAACGACTTAATAAATTTGGTCAGCACGATTGATAAATAAATACAATAGCAGGAAGTTAATTAATGAACAAGACGAGTTGGATGTGAGTTGACAAATTGAAAATCTATTGAAATCTTTGAAATCACTGCGATCCTTCCAACATTGTGCGGCGCAATTATGTTATATGCGGTTTTAAGTTCAGTTTTGAAAATTGAAATATTATGAACTTTAATTCCGAATTAATATATGGATACATATTAATTCAATAATAGCGTTTTTAATACGAACAGATCACATTATTTAGTCAATTCATTTACTTAATGATGAATATTGAAGAGTTCCGAGTCCGCGGAAAAGAAATGGTCGAGTACATTTGTGAGTATCTCCGAACAATAGAGAATAAACGAGTCACTGCGAACGTTGATCCGGGGTATTTGCGACCTCTTCTCCCGAATGAAGCACCTATGAAATCTGAATCATGGGATGAAATCATGAAAGATGTAGAAGGCAAGATAATGCCAGGGGTAAGTATTAAAATATAAATACTCATCATGGGATAAATATGAAAAAAAAAAATAATAAATTTTTTAGATTACACACTGGCAACATCCGCGTTTTCATGCTTATTTTCCTTCTGGAAATTCTTTCCCTTCGATTCTTGGAGATATGTTATCTGACGCAATTGGATGCATAGGCTTTTCGTGGGCTGCAAGTCCAGCTTGTACAGAACTAGAATCTATTGTTCTAGATTGGTACGCCAAAGCACTTGATTTACCAGAAGCCTTTCTCACGGAGGGAAACAATTCTGAAGGAGGCGGTGTGATACAAGGATCTGCGTCAGAATGCATTCTCGTTACAATGCTTGCAGCAAGAACTAATGCTATTAATCTTATGAAAATAGAAAATCCAATGACTGAAGATTCTGTATTCTTGCCTCAACTAGTCGCATACTGTTCCACTGAATCTCACTCTTGTGTGGAAAAGGCTGCAATGATTTGCTTGGTAAAGCTTCGTGTTTTGACTCCCGATGATAGATGTCGTTTACGGGGTGATTCCATTGAAACTGCTATAAATGATGATCTTCAAAGAGGTCTTGTGCCTTTTTTCGTATCGGTAACACTTGGCTCCACCGGATGTTGTGCTTTTGACAATCTTGTAGAAATCGGACCTGTCTGCAAGAAACATCCGGGGATTTGGTTACATGTTGATGGCGCTTATGGTGGTAACTCATTCATTTGTCCTGAATTAAGATCTCTTATGGCTGGCATTGAATTTGCTGACTCTTTTAACACAAACCCGAATAAATGGTTATTAGTAAACTTTGATTGTTCATGCCTTTGGGTACGCGACCGAGTAAAATTAACATCAGCTTTAGTTGTAGATCCTCTGTATCTACAACATGCTAATTCAAATGATTCAATAGATTATCGTCATTGGAGCATTCCACTGAGCAGAAGATTCCGTGCACTTAAACTTTGGTTTGTTATGAGAAGTTATGGAATAAGTGGACTTCAAAAGTACATCAGGAACCATATAAAACTAGCTAAAAGATTTGAGACTATGATCAGACGAAATAAAAAATTCGAAGTATTGAATGACGTTCGGGTGGGTCTTGTGTGTTTCAGACTCAAAGGTACAGATAATGTAAATCAAGAACTTCTGGCAAACATTAATGCTTCAGGTAAATTACATATGATACCTTCAAGAATGATGGGGAAATACATTATAAGATTTTGCGTGACGAGAGAGAATGCAACAGATGAGGACATCGATTTTGCGATTGAAGTCATTGAGGAACATGCAAATGAAATTCTTTCCGCTCATTATGAGAACATTGAAGTGGAATATTTTATCAAAAGTCCAAAGAGTCCTGCTCCATTGGATAAAAAACTTGTTAGAAAATTTAGTTTTACTCGAAGTGTCACACGTGATGTTTATAAACGGACGAAATCCAAATCCACTCTTCATGATGGCGCAACTCCTATTATAATTGTTGAAGACAATAATTCTCAAGTCGATATGCTTGATGAAAATCTTGTCTGTAACAGTCGGTAGAACGCGATTCAGCTTGCGGTGCCCAAAAAACGAAACCAATTACTAACGTTACCGTGAGCTATGCCATTAGTTAGGAACAATAAATATTGCAGCGGAGTTTCGTCTCCCGAAATTTCATACGAAATATTGATTTGAATCGTTCAGACTCTTGTGATCATTTCATGATTTATCAAACTAATTCGGATAAATATATTTCGAATTAAGCTGAGATGAACTATGTTGAAAGTGCCAAACTCAATAAGAAAATATATGAATGAAAAATATGAAAAATATATATCATTAAGTAGCAAAACAAATCTAGCTTATTGCATTACCATACATAATGAATTATGCTATTGGGACCGTGCAAGCTGATGGAGGGGATTGAACGAATGATCGTGCACATGGGGTGGAGAAATTCTGAACTTTTGATAGTGACAGCACATTACATTTCAATTTTCAATATGTTTATAATGCAAACGTACAACAAACATGGGTAATTCTTGGAAATGTTGTGTTCTACATTGTTCAAATACAACAAAAAGTAGTCCGTATCAATTTTATCGTTTTCCTATAGTCCAGAATAAATTAATTCAAAGCGCAAAGTGGATTGTTATTTGCACCGCAATATTTTGACTTTGTTTAGTCTAAGCATTGGTTTTAGCATAGAAATGTCATAACACTTGTCACAGTCATTTGTTTTTTCGAATTCATCCACCGGTTGAAGGCTACGTTTATGCTTTCCACTGGCTCTTAGCTGATACAGCTTCGGAAAATTTTAAAATTGAACACCAGATGGTGGGGCTACATTTTTGCACGGTCCCAATTGTGCATTAAGAAGGTTATTTATTTATTTATTATATAATAAAGCTAAGACAGTTGAATCAACAGAATGTTTAATTTCTCATAACATTGTTTCATTCTTAAAGATCATCTGAATTAATTATTTAAATTGTCATTTATATTAATGTCATATTTATTCATAGATATTATTGAGATTTAAAATAATTTAGTAAATCATATGAATCAAAATTGAGTTTTGGACTGAGCTTTTCTTTAAATGCTTAGCATACGATTTAGACATGGCTACGTTACTTCAGCAATTACTTACATTAACATATACTATATAAATGTATAAATTGTGAACGAGTGAATAATATAGTTGGAAGATGAAATTTCGAAAAAATCAATAATAAACATCAAGATGAAGGACTGTTCTGCGAAAATATAGGTACATTTTTTTATATTTTAGAAACTGGTTCCATATCGTTTGCCATCTTTTGATATTTTAATTTGGCAATGATTTGTCAGATTATTCCGGTAAAGTTATATCATACATTGAATGATTTTGACAAATATTTCTAAATATTATCCTTGTAGCATGATGAAACTTTCGGATATTGACGTATTGTGATAGAATCAAACAATATTTCGCCTTGATTTATCTAATTCTTTTCGGAATTTCGAATTTTTTTTAAGACTATGTCAGTTTTTTAGTGCTCATTTTTTGTTGACATAATATTTCAGATTTTACAAGATTCCTTCAAATTTCATGACGTATTGTAACGTTCTCGAGGTGTTTATGACTGAATGATATTAGAAACTGACATAATTCGATAAAATTCATCTTCTACTATTGAAATTAGAAAAATATTTACAAGTTATGTTTGCTTTGATGATCAGTAAATGCAACAATTCGTGAAAAGTTGCCATCAATTAGAGGACAAGTGAAGATATTATTTGCTTATCAAACAGTGATAGATTATTGAAAAATTCTGTCAAAAAATTATAAATTTCCGTACGATATAATATTCTAATTAATAATAGTTCTTGAAGATGATCCCAATTATATAGCAATTACAATACATTCATTCAATATACAGTTAGTAATACTTATAAATTCGAAAACGTATAATGAACCGATATGTATAATGAACATGCATGTTTATTTCAGTCAAATTGTACGTGACAAACAATAGTATAAGAAAGTATATGTAATTTTTTTCAACATTATTTGATCTGTTGAGACAAAATATAACATTTATCTGAAATGAATTTTCGTTATTATTTCCTAGAATTCATCTAATGTTCCCAAAATTTATTTAAACAATGTCCATTTCTCAGTTATATAGTAGAAAAATTTTAGTTCCAAATAAAATATATTTTTTCAAAGAAATTTCAAATCTTATGATGCTAATGACTCCAAAATTCATTAGCTTTAGTGATTTCGCATCAAATTCTGATGAAATATATCATTTTTTTCAAATCGAATTCCGCAATGTTTGCATAGGATATGCAGTATACTATATAGTGCAATTTTTTTTATAATGGGAGGATAAAAAACATGACCATGTGTCCTGTTTTTATTGTGGAATGACAAACTACAACCATCATGAGTATCGAATGCTTGGAGCTATCTATCGTTGCGCTTACGCCAACATTCAATATTTGATGCGTTGGTTGGAAAAAAATGGAATTCATCATCCATCAATTGATCATTTGAGATATTTTATCAGCTTGGAAAGAGAGTTGAAGAAATGAGAGCAGAAGACATTGTGCATACTCCCTAAAAGAATTTCTGTCGGAATGTGATGCAAACGAAAATTAATATCTGCAATCAGGATCCGTCAAATAGGAGGAACCTAAAAAACATGGCGGACTTAGGAAGTAGATTCAAAAACGGGGTATACCCGAGTCGAAATTTACGTCCTACTTCCATACTTCATTTCTACAATAGGCATACAATGTAATTTAAATACTCCTTTACTCCTGTAAGGTGACAGAAATATGGATTTCTTCCACTTGCAGGCACGAAGAAGGATCTCATAGGACTTAGAAATATCATATGAGGTTCAAAGTGCTTTTATAAGTATAGAAGTAGGACATAAATTTCGACTCGGGTAGTTTTACGTGTTATTTTACCAATTGTAAATTAACAAGAAAATGATTAATATAAGTGCAATATGTGATTAGGCTGGTGCGAATCCTAAACAAAGGAATATTATAAAAGGAGAAAGGATTTTAAAAGCTAGTTACAGTATAAAATGTGGTAAAAATAAAGATCAAAATGAGCGGTCAGATACGGTTAGTTTCACGGCATACTGCCTTAAAACATCAAAATTAAAAGAAATACTCCATGAAATTAATGGTAAAGTTCAATTAAATGGTGAAATCATGTCGGTACCATGTTCGTGCAAAGCTGATTTAGGTGAACAGTGCAAACTTCGCTCCGTTTGTCCAAATGAATTTTGGCAGCACACAAAACGATTCGTTCTCATGGGAAACTTATGGAAACGTATATTCACATCTCTATTGGACGCGCTTTTACGATCTTTAACGACACAAACTATCTTCCTTCTAGATTTCGGACGAGGAGGAAATGTTGCGCACTCCATTATCAATTATTGAAACATTCAATAAAACGTTTTTAATACTGTAATTTTTAGAAAGTTAACAATTTACAATTAAGTCACTACTATATGTGTTGAGTAATATTCGTGAGGAATTCTTTCTGGTTCTGTTGATCAAAAATATACATATAGGAAATGTTGGGAACATATAAATGAATAAGATGTAGTTTTTATTTTAATGCATTCACAACCTTGATTTTTTGTCAGAAATTATGCATGTGAATATATATTTAATTTAATCATGAAAATGATTAATGATGTGATGGAAAATAAGTATAATATATTTAACTAGCCAACACGTGGCAAACAAAAAGAATATTGCAAGTGTCAATAAAGAAAATATATAGTTTATAATAAATACAAATCATTATTGATAGCAGTTATTGTTATTTTGGTACATGTGAACGAATGACTCAAGAATGAATGAACGATTGCAGATTTTGATTGGTTAAAAAGCATGTGAGCCAAGATTGTTATACGCCATGCGGCAAATATTAATGAGGATGTACACAATTGATTGAGTCATTTTATTTAACAATTAACGTCACTTATTTATATTCTTATTCATGAAGGCTTCACAATAATTTTATCACAAGATGATAAGATGCAAGTTTTAACTGAATTAAAGTTTGAGGTGGACTTAGTATACAATTTGTATGAACGATGCGAGTCGAACGAAACGACATGTGCACACACACTAATCTTAATGACCAGTAGGGTCGTAGGGACCGTGCAAGGCAACTGGTGGCGCCAGAACGATAGTTTCCCTAAAGTCTCACTGTTACTTGTGCATATTAGTTTATTAGAGTTTTCAAAATTTATGAAATTTTTGAATGTTGTTTAGTGAATGCTATTATATGAGTCGCATTAAAGGTAAGTATTAATAATTGCGTGATAATTAACTGTAAATTTCAAATAAATATCCAGGTTAACATTATTTCAAATGATAAAATGCACAAACATTTAGGTTATGGTTTAACAGATATGCAATCTACCGGTGCGAATATAATTCTACAAACTGGCTTTCCTGAAATATTTTCTGTTGATGATTTTCGCTCGTCTACAAAAAGGAAAGGTATGAAATTAGTAGATTCTAATCATATCGTAAAAGTTCGCGAAATTGAGAAGGATGGAGAAATATGTATTGAAGGATTTTGCATTCGGCAAACAAGTGTCACTGCAGCACCGTATCGTGTGCAATTTGAGGTTTGTTTACAACATTATGTAACGTTCGTAATTCTTAGTAATTCTTGTCCATTATAAACTGTTTTAGCTTGATTTTCAAAGAAATGTGTCCAACTGCCAGTGTATTTGTGTTGCAAGATGCAATAAGAAATGCAAACATATTTATGCATTGTTACATTACATGAAAAACTAGAGAAGTGTGTTGAAGACAAGCTTTGAACAGCAATAGGGAAATTTACAACTTTCAAAGTCTATGTATCCAAAAAGGAAATGAGTGTGGCTCTTTGTTCCCTCAAAAAACCAACATCGATGGAGACGAAGGTGTCTTTGATTTCTCGATTGATAATTTACAAAACATCAATTATGCTGCTTAAGACTTTCTGTATTTTGAAAGCAGGAATCGGGAAGAAGTTGAGAGAAGAAGAGCATTGAACATTGAAGGCCATCGAAGAGATAAGGAAAGCGAGTGAAGAGTGAATCTGTATTGAAAAATGTGCAACAGTATTTATAGAAGCTTCTTGTAATTCTATTCAATATGGAAGTATGTTTAATTTCAAGACTGAAGCTAAAAAAATATGTTTTGAAAATCACGTCGTTATTAATGAAAGTGAAATTGTGAGCCTATGCGTACGAACACAGGAACAAAGTGAGTGTGCCGAATGGAAGGAATGTCGAAAACTATATTTATTACTGCAAGTACAAAAGCACATAAAATTGAACAGTTAAAAAAAATATCTGCTCACACATTAGCAGTTCAATTTTTAACTAAAAAATCATTTTCAACTGCTAGTTGTAAGTACGGTTTACAAAAGGAGAAAGTTGCATTAGCACCATACGAGCAGTTATATAAAGTTAAAGTCCAAACAATGGGATTTTTGGTAAAACTACTTCTGACATGGTTTGGAGTTTCAATAGACGATGTAGTAACCAAAGAAGATAGTCCGATAAAATTATTGGAAGTTCAGTGTCCTGTCAGCTGCAAAAGTAAGCCCATAGTTACAAAAAATAATGATCAAGCTAACGTTTCCTAATCACAAACAATGGAGATAAATTTGATTTAAAAAAAATCACATGTATCACACGCAATGTCAACTGCAAATGTACTGTACAGGAATGAACACATGCGATTTGTTTTTATGGTCTCCTGTAATTACTTACACGATACTGATAACGAGAGAGGAAGCTTTTCTGTCACAATTAATTCCCTTGTTGACAATTTTTTATTTCAGCAACTACTTAGAAGAATTATGTAATGAGGTAAATATAGAAAACATTCCTCCCAAAAATGAATAAAGTTTTTTTGACAGATAGGCTGAAGTGAATTACGGATTAAGAAATTCCCCACTGAGTGATATTCACATAAAATCTGTACCAGAAAACTAGTCAAGTCTTATTGTCTTATGTTATTAAAAAGTTTTTATGTTGAAGAAATATTGCAAACCAAATTAATATTTTCAAAAACTGAATATTATGATGTGGTGGCTTACCACCCATCTTATTTTTTATATATTTAACTACATATGACGTAGCATTATCGTTGCGCTGTGGGAAAAACAATATATAAGATTAATATGAGAACGAATGTAAAAAGATAGTGTGAATGAAGATGAAAAATACTAAAGGAGCCTCACCATGGACGTAGAATCAAAATAAGGATACAACACCGCATCAAGTCGAGCCACTAACCAATATAAGCAGTCAATCAATATAAGCAGCAGACAAATAAAGTTGAAGAAGTTCGGACCTATCAATACAACCAATATCCAATATTACATCACCACCAACAAAATCAACGCCACAAGGCACACTAAGGCGCCAACAATATTGGTTAACCTCATTTCGTATAAAACGTCAATATCACAATCAATAATGTGTGGTGGCGAGCGCATGAAAACTATGGCGCTTTTGTAGTGAGAAGATTGAACGGCCATAGTTGCCCACTTGAAAATTTAACCGATGAAAAGTTCGTGCCAAATAAACAAAATGGCGTATGTTGGCGGCAAATTTAAGGGGGCATATACCTTTCTCGGCTTCAAAAAATCGATTTTTTTTATTGCATATTTCGAAAGAACAACATTTCAAGAATGTATAAGCGAAGCCATTTGAAGAAATTCGAAAAATCGTAGAAGTTACAGGACTTTGTACCGAGCCCCTGTTAAACAAATGAAATTTTAAACGCGTTTTTCTCGAAACGATGTTTTTCAAGTCGGTACCAGAAATAT
>JAQQBS010001423.1:4296841-4320406 GCA_030347275.1 Microctonus aethiopoides
TGGAAGCAAGAATTGAATTTACGAATTTTACGCAAAAATAATTTCGATTGAAATGTGGCTCCAGCTAATAGTGTTTTTGGTGGTTCTGGTGGTATGTGTAATGATCGAAGTGAAACTTTTCCTGATGCGCAGCAAAGACCAGCCGATTCACCTTTGTACTTAAATGCATGACAATGTTTGCATTCTATGTCCATATTGCCGATGAAGATATGTGTATGTGACGAATAGTTTATTTCGGTGTCATATTCAAACGCAAGACGGTGAAATGATGCACGTGTTAATGCGCGACGTTCTTATACGCGTTGCAGATTAAATGCTCTGTGGGCAAGTATACGGTTTCCGTGGCGCCGCCAAATGACGATGCATTTTTGTAGAACTCGACGAAATAAGACGTTTTTGAAGAATAAAAAATTTCGATATCTCGCTTAGTTTTCGAGATATCGAAGCTTCAAAATTTTATTTTTTCATTTTTATTTCTACGTTGTGTTTGATATTTTTCGACGAAATGAGACTTTGTCAAGTCTTATTTTGTCGAGGAAGGTATGGATGTAAACAAAAGATCTATATGTACGCCTCAAAACAAATTTTACTGTCACAATCGCACTATAAAATGAAAATCAAACTATAAATGTAAGAAGACACAAGATTCCTGGAATTAAAAATTTTGTGTTTACATACTATTTGCTTGCATTTAAGAATCTTATACCCCAAGTGGGGGAAATCTTATACCCCACTTGAATACAGGAAGAATATGAACAGAAAATGCACTACGTACACGATTTGTTTAACTTTGAAAGAAATAGATTCACCTATATTATCAGCAGAAGATGCACTTTTGCTTCCCCCAGCAAAAAGGCCTCGACTTGATGATAATATAGATGAAGAAATACATAAATTTGATATTGAAGCAGCGATACAAAATGACGACTCAAGTTCAGAATCAAATTCAAATGATTTATTCTGAAACAAAAATTATTAATCTCGAAAACTAAGCGAGATATCGAAATTTTTTATTCTTCAAAAACATCTTATCTCGTCGAGTTCTACAAGAATCAATTGTCATTTGGCGGCGCCACGGAAACCGTATAATCCCCTTCTAGACTTTCATTTGCACGTGTATTTGCAACCTGGACTCTTAAATTTACGTTATCCGTCAAGTGTTCTTCTGCCGTTCTATTTAACCGACAGAAACGGACTATTTCTGCATTGCGTGTACGACGACCAATGTTTCCTCCTGCTCGTCCGCGAAGACATGTCATTTTTCTGGAACATCTTTTTTTTTTACTTTTTTTTTTATGAAATAATTTATATTAATAATAATTCTCAATAATAATAATTCTCTTAATAACAATTTTATAAAATTTTGAGATTAGATTAATTTTTGATTCTTTAATTGAATCAAGTTAAAATTGATTTTTTAACTTGATTGAATATCAAATAATAATATTTGTTTACTTATCTGGTAGTAACGAATCCGATCATGGCACCAATAACCGGATCAAACTCAGATTGAAAAATATTATTTTCAAAAATTCTGACACAACGATTGCAGCGCTGCTTGACGTATCCAATGTAAATGAAGACAAAAACAAAAACATAAAAAAAACAAAAAAAAAACAAATGCAAAAGAAAACAAAAAAAAATAAAAAAAATAAAAAACAAAAAAAAATAATGAAACTATCGCATCAATTTGTGAATCTAAACCATTCTTGGCACTCGCCTAAAAAATATTGTGTGTATCAAGGCCGAATGATCATTTTTAGCCTTATCCGAAATATAGTGGAGCTCGGCTACTTTCTGGCCTAGATACCCAAATAACTATTTTTGGTTTAAAATTGAGATAAAAAAAATGATTGATAAAAAAATCTAATGCTGGTACCGGACAGAGCCATTGATGTGTAGAACCTTGTGTTAAAATTTCAGACTGATCCGTTGAATAGTTTTTTTTAATCATCCGAGCCGACGGGAAAAAAGTAGTTTCGTCAAAAAAATGTCAACGTCTGAAAATATGGATTACCAAAAATTCGGGACTTGCCTCCTCCACACCGTTGAATTGCGAAATTGTGGAATACGCGGACCGCTCACGCGGCCGATAAGGCCGGCACTGGGGGGTTTAGCTTGGTGATGGTAAATCCCCATGACATAATCACCCCTCCCTTCCCTCGCCGTCCCTCATTGCGTAATCCTCTACTACATAATAGCTTAGAACACAACCCGTGATAGTAAAGTAGAACTCAATCTCCCTGTCCTCCCTGCCCCTATTACATAATCCTATTACGTAATCCCCTATTACATAATAGCTTGGAACATAATCCCGACAGTGATACCCTCACGTGGCCGAAATGGTGTTCTTTGATATAGAACCCGCTTTACTTCACTACTACAAAAAAAATATCGCCTAAAAATGAAACACCCTAATATTTCTATTGTTTCAAAGCGCTTAATTATTATTTTCCAGTTGAAAATGATCTCAAAAATCATCCTATAAATTTTGAAACGGTATGAAAATACTCGCTCGAAAATTTTCTTTCTACAACTTTTATCTGCTATCACTCCAACTCCATCGTGAGTGCGGCGACTGACGCCCCTTGGGCTGATTATTAAGTAAGCAACTCCAAAAAATATAATTTATTATGTATAAAATTCTTCGCGAAAGTGCAACATTTTCGTTTTGGCGATATGTGAGTCAATCGAAAGCCAGAATGTTATCTCAATTGATTTGCTACGTACCGGATGTATTCCTTCAAGATGCTCTGACCAAAGATTGCACATACTTCGCTATCCCAATCGAGGTTACCCTTCAACGTTCCTGTCGACCCGTGGCTACTCTACGTTCGAAAAGTACAATCGTTCTACAACTATGTTCTTGTATAACATCTCTTCGACGAGAATGTATTGTAGGTTGTGACGGCCCTCGATCCGCAAATCGAGTTTAATTCGGTATTTTCTCATTCGTACGAATTTGCCGTCAACTTACACTTCTTCAAGGGAGTTACCCTTAGTTGTACTTACCTCTGAAGAATCTTGGGGAAATTCTCCGGGCTTGCTGTAAATAATATTGTTGTGATACTATAAAGATTTCAAACGTACATAAATTAGACACAATATAATTTATTGCATAAGACAAAATTTAGAATATTTATTTATATGATTGTTCAATAATCACGGCATTATTGAATTCACTCAACGCATAATTAATAGAGGTCAGCATCATCCAGAGTCCAGCAGATGCGTTGACTGCAGTTCGTCGGTATTGCTACCTCATTAGGCAAAGTGACCGCATAATTTTTGTGGCGCTTTGAATCAATTTGGGCTAGTGTGCCTAGGTCAAGGTAGACTCGCTACCTTCTTGTCTCGACTGTTCTTGTGTGCGCACGTTGTTCGTCACGTTTACGCGTTTAATTTACGATTAATTTAATAAATATTATAAAATAGTTAGTTGAACTCAAGTGAAGCTCGACAATTATTGGTTGTTGTCGACTCAAAATAAACATTGGAACTCAAGTGAGAAAAAATTAAATCATTAAATATTATTATCTATAATTTTGTGCAACGTAAATTCACCTCGCGGTGCATCCATCTTTATTGTAAGTGCACGTGGTGAAAAATTATAATCAGATTTTGTTCTTTTTTTTGGTTATTCAATATAATTCATTATTTCTTTTCATTTTTGATTAACTCAACAAAAAATATATAATTCTTGTCAACTCACCATTATTATATTACCACATTACGTTAATTTTGTTCAACAAGTCAATTTTTATAATTATTCTTACTTTATTTGTTCTTTAACTTTACCAACATTATTTACAGTCATTATTGTGTTCAAAGTATTTTCTTTTCATGACAATTTAATTAATAAACAATCACATACACAAAAGATAAAGTGTACAAAAAAAATAGTGTGTGATTTTGAATTAAACAAACAAGCAGTGACACTCATTTATTTCAAATCCCTCAACGATTAATATAACCAGATAAATTAGTTTGATTAGGTTGTGTTGTAAAATTATCATTGAAAAATTATTATCGTTCACTCAACAATGATCAAAATATTATGATAATATAATTTTGATATTAGAATTGTTGATTAAATTTGGTTAGAAATTACACTCAACTCATTTCGCCTTTTGTAAGGGCGAAATAAATGATAATACATTACAGCTTTTTGTTCTCATTCAATTGATTACTCATATTTGATTCTTATTCAACACATTCATGACTCTACTGATTCTACTTTGAAACATAATCTACCATACTTCGTGGTGTTCGGGACAAGTATACAAGATTGAGGTTTGAACATAATACTCATTCACATACAAGATACATACAATGACTGTCCGACTTCGTGAATATGCACCGCTGTGCGCATGAAATCATACCACCGAAAATGTCTCTAGGCGTATCTTCATCCCGCCGATATTAACAAATATATGATTACTTGACATCACGCCGCATATCTCAACCCGCGACTTCATTTGCCCTCATGGTTAATTTCTCTATTTTGTCCTCTGATATCCGGATGAAACGATCTCTGCCGCACCATTATTCGGAAATAATTATATCCTCGCACTCAAGCGCACACAACACGCATCCATCCTTACACTAGAACGTCGAAGTCGGAAGTAAGTACTAAATCGCCGCAGTGTCGTTTGCAGCCTGAATGTCCCTCTCCATCGTCTATAAATTCCATTGCTCCACTTTATAGTAACTTGGAATATTATTTCGGCTGCACTCCGGATAGTTATTATTAGCCAATATGTTCGTCTCTTTCTCGAGCCTTCAGCCGGTTGGTATTTGAATAGAGAGAGTTCATTGTGTCTCTCTATTGACTGGCGTATCATTGTCATAGTGCAGTCTTCAGTGGCACTCAATACGACTATTCCCGAGTCGAAATTTTGTTCCTACTTTAGACCTGCATATAACTCGTTTTGTAGGAATTGAAGGTATAACTAAGGACTTGAGCCATTTAATTTTATACCTATTTAAGACCTTAAAAGTGGCAGATATTTCCATTTCTTCTACTTTAAGGTACAAATAAAGGTATAACTCTGGAACCTTTCCAAAGAAACATGAATTAATATATTTGTTTAATCAATGTGTTAATTATATCCAGTTTATATATTAATCATATGCACTTTATTTTTTTAAAATTATTATTGCTCATACATGATTTTATAATATGCTCATATTTATACACCTATTATCTCCGAAATTTTCACCGAAACATTGGAATTTTTTTTTGTAATTCGAGCTCGTCAGCACACTAACGTCACAGCTTCTATATACAGAATATTTTTATTTTATGATGTTTCTTCACAACACTTTGAAAGCACTGTTTATGTATCATTTGAGTGCATATCGAAATTTATATGATATCACCATTTTCATTTATGAATATAATATTATATTTAACAAACCGCAATGAAACGTATGACCCGACAAAAAGCTGAAACACATGTGTAACATTGGCCGACCGGCGTCAGCAGCGTTTGACGCAGCCTATTGTCTTTTGTCACTGCGTGGCTGTAGTACGCAATGGTCGAATCTTACCGATGACTTTATATATGAAACAAATGAGGAATAGATTTGGTAATTCGTAACTTGTACCTTCTTGTACCTACATGGATGATAATAGAGGTATAAAAAAGGACAAGTTAGGAAAACTAAGGAGTTATTGAGGTCCAAATGGATGTGAAGGATATAAAAGGTATTGGGAAGTCACTATTTAGGACTGACGAGGAACAATTGAGGCACAGTAAGGAGCAGAAAGGTCTAATGTAGGTACAAAATTTCGACTCGGGTTCTCATGTACGGCAGTAAACGATTCCGGAGCTCTCCTTTGATTGACAGTAGCGAGTACGGCTTGGACGTGAAAGCAAAGTTGACCACCGCTTTTGTACTTACTCCGACCCATTCATACTTTTACACGCATTTTTCTTCCCCATAAATAAATACGCCCGGACGCAAATGAACGTAATGAGTGGCCTGGCAACCTCATTACAAGGTGTATCGAACACTCTCACTCGCACTCAATCATAAACGAGATTCTAAAGAAATTATTTGATTGGAGGCCAGCAAGGATTTGTTTTTGCAGAAATGTGTTTTTCTCGTTATGTTTTTTCGTCTTACTTTTCATTTTACTTATCTTATTCCATTATTTCGTGAATGTAATTCGCTTTAGCCATCATTTAGAACATTATTTATGTGCACTCATATAATTTTGCAAACAAATAAAAATTGTCAGCGTATATTATCTTAGCAAATTAAAATTGGAAACTTACCTTTATTTTGTATAAATAGTGTTGGAGTTTTATACTTGGACTCAGTCTGCACTGGAAGTGAATCTGTCATAATGTGAAAAGGAATTTTATAAATACGAAAAACATAGATGTATTTAATGCGTGCCTTTATTAACAAATAAAACAAAAATATGGAAATTTTCGTAACAGTGTTAAATATAATTTTATACTGGAAGTAAATGAACGTACATATATATGTTTACAAAAAGACAGTAAAATATAAATACATAAATTGAGTAGTAATTTAATGGAGTTAGTACGCATTCGGAATAACTTATTATACAGGTATATCAAATGTATTAGATTAGAAAAAGAGGAAACGTGTATTGTATACTAGAGTCTTTGTACCCTCTTCTTCATTATCCTTCCAAATAATACACTCTCACATATACTTGCAATGTATTACATCATTATACACGAAGAATTTTTTGAAATCGATCCAAATATATTTCTCTACTTCAATATTCATGACTATTGCATTGAACAATTATTGTAGTTATACTTATTGGCTATTATAACTTGTAGTTTGTACTTGGTTTACATTTTTCCTGAGTAAATGACTCATAAAAAGCTTCTCGCGGCATTTAGTAGAAGATTCTTATAGACAACTTCTCCAATCGGTGATTCATCCATTTGTCTGATAAATACTATTAGATTGCATTATTTAAATACAAATGTATTCAACATTAAATGCGAATTAGAGGCATTATATTTTATTTTTATATTCATTATTTGTTCGATACGTGAATTTTCCTATTATTGATCTATAATTTTGTGAGAAATATTGTTTATATTTACAAATATTATTCTCGCTGCACCCTGTATCATAATCATTGTGTGAGGTAGTATGTGTGCCTGTATAACGAAAATATTTTGGGACAATCAAGAGATTACCAAATATTGTCACACGAAAATTCAATTGTCATATTTCACATAATTTTTTTTTACTATTTCATTTTTAGAAGTTCGTTCTTTCTAAAATAATGTATTTATTTGGAAACGATAATTCACTGACTTGAATACTATAAAACTAAACATATAACTGAGGTTTCATTCTTGTAGTTCTTGCACTGAATGCATATTATTCTGATCAGAATGAAGAGATCGTCAATGAATCCCGAAATATAATAAAACTTGATTAGCACAAGGTGCATAATCAGAATTGCTTAATATTATAAGTTATTTTAATATATTTAATAACAACAACAATAACAAAAAAAAATAATAATAATCGACATCATCATCATCATGATTACCGGTATTATAATTATTATTTCGTTCTTTGTTGTTGTTGTTATTGTTGTTGTTACATTTGTGTCATTTTGTACTATAAATCACGACTGTGAATTCGTTTGCCTCATGAATCGAAGCTCTGTATTGCAATGGGTAGTTACTAAATGGGAGCGCATACACTTGCATGCACGTCGTCAACTTAATTTGGACGATGCATTTATATACTTATTAATTGCATGACAAATGTATTTTACGCGGCACACAACTGTATAATTGCTTTTAGTTAACGACTTTAATGGATATTTCACTATTCCCGTTGGAACGCATGCTACACAAATGCTATCGTCATCTGTTTCTAAAAGACAACCAGTAACTGACCATAAATAAATAAATTTTCATCGAAATATAAATTGATCGTTAATAAGACAGGAATGTGTTAAAACTGAATGAATTGAATAATTGAATGAAACCCATACAAATATATGATTATATGCCATTATTTATCATACTACAAGCCCAAAGTTAAATTTCAATCTATCAAAATTCCCACTGAATGATACGCGTGGCCCTAATTGGACATTATATAGGGAATAATGTTATGTCTCCGGTGCCGCCAAATGATGACTGATTCTTATAAAACTCGACGAAATAAGACGTTTTTGAAGAATAAACAATTTCGATATCTTGCTTAGTTTTCGAGATATCGATACTACAAAATTAATTTTTTTATTTTCAATTCAATGCTTTGTTTGATAGTTTTCGACGAAATAAGACTTTATACGTCTTTATTTTGTTGAAAGTTTTTATTCTTCAAAAACGTCTTATTTTGTCGAGTTCTATAAGAATCAGTCGTCATTTGGCGGCGCCGGAGACATGACATTCTTGCCATTATATACAATATACATAATATTTGAATAAGTATATATGATAATGACAAAAAGAAAAGTTGGATAGTCAATTATATTCCAACGTGTTGTCAAATTGCTCGATATCGCCATGGGGCGATTGTGATTTCCTTTTTTTTTTATTTTGAGCCACTTTTTTTAATGTGACGACATACTTTGCGTCGCTTACGTTCCATTAGGAGTACCGAAAGTTTTAATCATATTCAATCAATATCGCAACTAATCGATGAAACAATTCATGTGTCTTTCTGAATAGATCATATTTTGCTGAATACAATCTACATTTTCAAATGCACGATTTAACTGATCGTTACGCTCTAGCAAATCCAACTTGGATAAATTCATTCAAGTCATTTGTTTATTCAAGTCATGATAGACATGTTATATCTATATTGTTGAAGGGGTAAGATCACATTTAATTATTCTTCAAGGAAGAAAAAACCTCTTGTACTTTAGATGCTACAATATTTCTAAAATTATTTTTGTTTCTTAACTGACTTATCTGTGATAGTATCATGTGAACATTATACCAAGCAATCTCGCAATCGACATTTATGAATGGTTTTCGATCCATAAATACATTCAATATGAATAACATGCAACACATTATCCTATATTTTACTGGTATAGTCATACTCTATATATACTGCATATATATAGTATATACATTATACGGTAACACAGCTGGAAATAGCAGGACTCAAGAAATTTCAACGAAGTCTCATTAGACGCGTAGAGAACAATAGAGCTTCAATATTTCTACTGTCTAAACAACTATCTTCAACTTCATTACATCTGCATCTACGTGTGCGACAGTCCAGCCATATCATCAAGTATCAAGATAGAATTGTATAATTGATAGATAATACCAAAAAATATAAGAAAATTACATAAACGCGTCCGATTCTTGAAGCGCCGAACATAATATATATTTGGTGACCAATGTGCATGGGTCAATGCGAATTCCTAGGATGAAAATGACTGGTTAATACGTGTGAATTGTTTGTAATGAATCATTATATGGTTTGTAATTGCTTCATGCACATTCGTCTTCAAGTACATGCCGAGTTCTATGCATACGTAACAGATAAAACGAATCAAAAGATATTTATCAAAATAACAAATCGAATCAACTAAAAAGTAATGGTAACTATTAATATTAATATCTATATTAATCACAAAAGAAAATTGAACTAACCAAATTATGTATATGAAATAAATATCGAAAAATGCCATTAAAACTGATATATAATTAAAAAATTTTCAGCGAAGAGAAGTGTAACACATATTTCCATAGTTATTAGACCGTTCAAGTTAGCCAAGACATCTCGGCATTTAGTTTCACGAAAAAAAATATAAACTCTGTTTTTCATTTTACAATATGTGCGGTATGCATCTCCTATGGTTTGGAAATAATATAGTTTCTATTCAATATGTATATATTCAATACTCGAATGATACGCCGCTTAGTCACATACGCATCCAAGATATAGATACAAATAGCTGCATACATACATTGATAGATATCTGGGTAACTTGTCGATACATTTTATGAACAAATTAACACAACTATCTCAAGTGGAGTAATATTTCATAGTGCAATTAATTTATAATCTAAAAATTTTATTCTACGAATTTCTTTGTGAAATTAAACCCCAAATTCGTGAATTTTTTATATTAACAGCCATGGTTAATGTTCAGCACAAATTTTAATCTTCATATTTATATATTTCATACATATTCGTGCACGGGCGTTCGTATATATTTTTTCCATAATTTCCATTCACCGGTATACAAATTCCTGCGTGCTAGTAAATATGTTAATAATCCCTATAATGAAAATAACAAAAAGTAAAACCTGGTGCTTCATTTTCAACATTTTCATTAAAACTTGAAGTTTTGTAATGATTTCAGTGTGAATTCATAACAACACTTTGAAACTAATTTTTTCGGTCTGAATACGAATTCAATATGAAGAGTTCACAAGACTAACGATAATATTAATATTGCGGAGAAAGTTTCTCCAATCAAATTATATATTCTCGTTGATAAGTTGTGTCAGCCAACGGACATTCGACCGAGAACATATCGATGATCAAATTCACTCCGTATATATGACGATTGTTCGCATGCGCTACATGCACAAAATAAAATTCAAGTTAAACTTTTGTCTTGGTTCATGCATTTCAATTATCTGCAACTGTTATATGTTATAAACTTTCCAAAGCTAACTATCCATTAATCATATGTGCTTTCCTTTGATCAGCACGAATTGAATATCAATTAATACATCTGATATTTTTTTTGTTCCATTATAATGATTATGGTGCGAACTTCCATGAACAGACATACAAAAAGCATTTATGGTAACGTTTTCATGTAACTAGAAATATGTTTATGTGTTAACAACTTGAATTCGATAATCTACTTCACTACCTGAACTATTACAAATCATTTTCTAACCTTTCTTATACTTCCATTTTCATATTCCAGCCTCACTAATTTCACCCGTTTCTCAATTCAAAACAGTTGTGTTTTTATATTATGAATATTCCATCAACAGTATTTCTTTTTCTTTCCATTCATACAAATTATTTGATCATATTAATATTGTAGCTATATTTTCTAGTGTATCATATATCATAAATACATATACAAAATCTCAAGGTAACTATTGTTGATTTTCAAGTGCTCTCTTATTGATTGTCGCCGATAAACAAATTCAAATTATTTTTTAGAGAACTGACATTTCGCTTTGGATTGTTATGAAAAGTTGAAATGTTACACATGTGCATGCACATGTATCTTCATGAAGATACATGTTTATGATACACAAAAAATTTTTTATACCAAATACCATGTATATAATTCAAAAATCAATTTTCAGGAGAATTTTCATGTCGTAATCTGAAAGGAATCAGGGAGCATCAAACATTGAATCAATTTAAACTAATATTAAATCTAATGGAATTTACAATTTCATGGCGGGCATTATTTCCGAAATTTGGGAATTATCCATTTCATTTGAAACTGTAAAAATGTGGAATATTTTTCGATGACTCCAATAACACTCCAAAACCGTTCAATCCCGAACAATTTCTCTATTATACAAAAAATATTTGAGGTAGTATTTTTATACTTTTCACAGATCTTGATTGAATTGCCTTCATTACAAAATATGTGTAAGACTTAAGACATGTTCTAATGTTGAGTAAACTTCACAATCTATTGTCCTTAATGACTTTTGATAACTTGTTATATTTATATCGTTGTATAGCAACTCTTTAAAATTTGTATAGTGAAAACTACCAGTAATAGAATAGACGAGAATTAGTAATCTGTATAAATTGTAAATACTGCAACAAATAATATTACTTTGAACTTATTATGGTATAAATTTCATTATCTATTATCACTGTTATTATTATTTATACTCAGCTCTCTCGGAATCAATGGTTATCATAATTTTTTTATCGAATATTTGTCGGTCTTGGATTACTAGCTGAGGCGGAAATATCTAGCATCACGTCTCGCGCATATTATTTGGAAAAGTTCAAAAAATCTAATTTGATTATTTTGTCACACGGTATTAAAATTAAACATTACCTATGGATTTTTACGTACGAAAAATATGCATTATCGTTATCGTAATAACCAAAATAATATCTCTGAATATTTATTAATTTTTTTTTGTAATTAATTACTATCCATTGATACTATTTGAATATAATTAAATTAACTTTGATACAAAAAATGTTTGGACCGTAGTGCCCAACACGACATAATGAAACGAATTTCACGTTGTTGTTATATTTACGATAATGTCAACATAAACTATTAAGAAATGAAATTCATGAGTACTTAAATTCATCTACAGGTTATTCTCCAATGTTGACACTGTTTAACATGAAACCAAATGAGAAATAAATGTTTTTACTCAAACGAAATTCGATCCATAGGGTCTGACGCCTACAGTTAATCAATAGAATGAATCTCACTTGTATTGATATATTGACAAAAATATCGGGCTGGTCTTAAGAAAATGTACGTCATTGAAACAAAACTCATTAAATTCGTACATATACCTTCGTAGGTCACTGAGGAAATCCTGTTGTTTGGCACTTTAATCTCGTGCTAATTGTTTGATTTTAATACCTACGTATAGTATGTGGGCGTATGCGTTTGCACGTCCAAGCTATCTCTGCTCAACAGCTGGTTTAAGCGTATCAATCAGTGTGTGTTAAGTGACGGTGAATATTTTAAAAAATAATAAATTTTTAGTATGACAGGACTTCCCGTGTAACCTACGTATAAATATATATATATGCGCAGCGCAATTTTGAAGACTTTACACTATATATATTTATAATAAAACATAAAATGAAAAAAAATGTCTTCAAAATTATTCATTAAATTTGTAAATTTGTTGAGGCACAGTCCGCAAAGCACCAAAATCTCTTTGGAATATGCATCAGAACCGAACAATTGTTTCAAACTATACGCTTTGAATATACATATATATTAATGTAATACATTCCTATTCTAATAACATACATTTTCTGAACTATTATTTTTCTCAGTACATACATATCAATAAGTATGTGATTACATACTTACTTGATAAACAAATGTTGTTGAGGCAATTTCACGTGTTCAACACATGTTTTTATCTTATTTGTGGCAGTCCGATTATGAAATATATTGGCATTCACTATATTGATTGGTGATGCTTACTTATTTGTGTATTCTTGTTTGAGTCATTATCAAAACGTGTTACGGAAGCAAAAATACGGTAAGAATAAAAAAAGATGACGTCTACCTGAGTTTATATTTAATATGTTTACGTCTAACTGTTCTTCTCCAAATTACTTCATGTCCATTTCAATATAAATTGATATAAACGAACACATCATCATTACGATAATTTCCCGGAATAATGCCTACACCACTTTATTTATCCCTCGATATTTTTTCTGTTGAATATCGCAAATATTTTTTCCTTATAACTCATTAGAATATTTTCATTACTGTTACTATTATTACACTTGTTTAAAATTGTAATTAGATTATTGTTGTTACAATTATTACTAGCGATAGTATTTGTAAGGTTATATCATTATTATTATAAACTGCAGCATTATTAAGCTTGACCGTTGCACTTTCATTGACTAGTTCTGTGATTTATCGTAGCGTTATAAATGCAAAATATTTCTCGCTACCGATGACTGTTCATAATATTTCTTGTGGTAATACAGTTCGAATTTCATTCCATCATTTATTCTCTGCTTATTAGTTAATCAAGTATTATTGCATTGCATAAATTATCACTCTTTACGTATTATTTTGTTCGAAATCATTAATGTTCCTTGTAAATATAAACTACCGTACAAATCAAAATATCTCTTCTAGAATGATTAGATATCGTTTTTCATGAAAGTATATGTTCTGATTGCAGACAATAATAAGATTTTTTGTCTTTTTTATGATCAATGATAATTTATCATGACGATTGGTCATTGACTTCACCTAATTGCTGCATATTTATGACGCCACGAAGAAGTATCCGAAATTTTACAGGTAGCGAGATCGACAATAGAGCGAGTAAATTGTGTATATGTATTTTCTTGCTATGTGGCAGGTAACTGTAGTAAAAAGACTCAACCTTTGCCATAGGCATCGGCGGGTTATGAAATGCATGTGGTATGGGCCCAGATGGAATACGTGATATTTAGAAAATCGCCATACAGGCGATTGTTCACAGCTGGTATCCAAGATTCTTGATCACGTATAGAGTTAACCCCACCTTGAACTCGGTATTTATTGTGGTACCGAATCTGCGATTTGGTGACTGGCCGTTTGAAAGGCTTTGATGCTCACTTCGTTTTTATGCTCTCGTGCTATATGCCGTCGAACTGTGTTGTTCCTCGTGAATGTACGTGAGCAGAACGGACATGACACTCTAATGCCCTGATGACGCTGCCGCACGTGAGCACGTAAGTTCGTTTCATAACCATATAGACGGTCGCAGAATGGACATTTTAATTTTTTACCTGAAAAATAAAAGTATTCATTTATTGACAAATCATGATGACATTTGTCTTTTACAAAGTTAAAGTAATTGGAATAATATATTATATATATTATATATATGTTTATGGTTTATGTTATGGTTTACGACACATACTGGGACCATTTCAGAGACGCAACAGCACTTACCGGGACATTTGGTACATATTGGTACCGTCCCGGAATTTTTCTATATGAATCGAAATTTACTAGGTCGGGTCCCGGTATTTTTTTCTAGATGAAACGTATTATATCAAGACCGAATTTTCTGCTGTGGATTGAACATTAACGGGACCGGTATCGCTACTGATACCGATATTTATGTCACTGTTATTCACTAGTAAACAATACCAATAACTGTTCAGTAAATTTGTGAATAATATTTTCTTTTTTCTCTTGCATTCAAATGTTTCTATATATGGGTCATTCCACACAGATTCGACCAGTAGTTGCAATCGACCCCTTTCGATTTGGATGAATTTTGATCAAGACCTTTCTTTTATCGTAAAACAAAGATTTGCTAAAGGAAAAAAATTTAGAAAATTTTTTTTGAAAGTTATTCAAAATTAAAAATTTCACTATTTTTCCGAATTGTTAATCTTATTTTTCAAATATCTCAAAAACTATTATAGATACAGAAACGATCGTTTATTCGTTTTAAAGAGGACACTTGAGGCTATTCAAAAAAAAAAAAAATATTTTGAAAAAAAATTTTGAAAAATGAAAGTTTTATACAACTTTGAATTTTCAAAAATCGTCAAAATGATAGCGCGACACGAAATTTTGGGCTCAAATTTTTTATTAGAATACCTTTGAATGATCTTAGAAGATCCTGAAAATTTCAGATTAGCGTTTTTTTTTGTTTCAAAGTTATTAATTTTTGAATTTTGGTGAAAATAAAAATTTCTTCTTTTTCACTCCTGAGCTCAACACAGTTGAGAATACATGTCATTTTGAGTAAGAATAAGTTCATTTTATAACATAAAAACCTAAAAAAACTATAAAAATTGAAATCGTATTTGTACAATAATTGTTCGAAAATCTCAATAATTAAGATGTGCCACATTCTGCCATTTTACTACTAAAGTTTTTCTAGATTATTACCTTCGGAGATCTACCACTAGAGGTTCTGTTTTCCATAATAGTTATATTTCCAAATGTCACTGTTATTCACTAGTAAACAATACCAATAACTGCTCAGCAAATTTGTGAATAATATTCTCTTTTTTCTCTTACATTCAAATGTTTCTAGTTGTGAAGGATTATTAATCATGGAGAAAAGAAAGTGTTCCATTGGAATATTCAAGAATGAAGAATGTTCTAAAGGAAAATTTATTCAATCTAATAAATTTTCCGATGAAGACCGCATTTCGTTAAATATTAGAAGTGGTACATTTATCAGTTGCATTTGCGGAAAACATGACAATGAATATTGTATTGCTCATACTGGGAACCAAAAAGTTTGGGCTGATATGATGAACTGAAAAAATCCCAAAAAAGTGAAAAAACGAAGTTTGTTCAATTATGTTTTTTTTTTATGTTTTTATATCATGTTTTCCGCAAATGCAACTAATAACTGTACCACTTCTAATATTTAACGAAATGCGACCTTCATCGGAAAATTTATTGGATTGAATAAATTTGCCTTCAGAACATTCTTCATTCTTAAATATTCCAATGAAACACTTTCTTTTCTCAATGATTAATAATCCTTCACAACAAGAAACATTTGAATGCAAGAGAAAAAAAAATATTATTCACAAATTTACTGAGCAGTTATTGGTATTGTTTACTAGTAAATAACAGTGATATTTGGAAATATAACTATCATGGAAAACAGAATCTCTAGTGGTAGATCTCCGAAGGTAATAAAATAAACAAAGAATCTAGAAAAACTTTAATAGTAAAAACATTGGTTACAGAATGTAGCACATCTTAATTACTGAGATTTTCGAACAATTATTATACAAGTACGATTTCAACTTTTATTATTTTTCAAGGTTTTTATGTTATGAATTGAACTTTTTCTTACTCAAAATGACATGTATTCTCAACTATGTTAAACTCAGGAGTGAAAAAAGAGAAATTTTTATTTTCACCAAAATTCAAAAATTAATAACTTTGAAAAAAAAAAAATGATATTCTGAAATTTTCAGGATCTTTTAAGATCATTCAAAGGTATTCTAATGAAAAATTTGAGCCCAAAATTTCGTGTCGCGCTATCTTTTTGACGATTTTTGAAAATTCAAAATTGTATAAAACTTTCATTTTTCGAAATTTTTTTTCAAAATATTTTTTTTTGGATAGCCTCAAGTGTCCTCTTTAAAACAAATAAACGATCGTTTCTGTATCTATAATAGTTTTTGAGATATTTGAAAAATAAGATTAACAAATCGGAAAAATAGTGCAATTTTCAATTTTGAATAACCTTCAAAAAAAATTTTCTAAATTTTTTTTCTTTAGCAAATCTTTGTTTTACGATAAAAGAAAGGTCTTGACCAAAATTCATCCACATCGAAAGGGGTCGATTCCAACTACTGGTCGAATCTGTGTGGAATGACCCATATGTAACGTGAAATTATGGGTCCATCTCATTTTATTCATTTTAATGCCGTCAAGTGTGTTAAATGTGATCATGAATGACGTAATTAATAAAAACAATTTCATTTGCTCAACTCTATGAATCACTGATTGCACAGATATTACCGGGAAGGGCCATCAAGTCAGATGCATTTTATGGTGAAATGAAACATTAATAGGAGACCATATTTTAACTATTAATGAAATAACAATTCATCATCGTTATTCGTTCTTTATCAAAAAACAACATAATTATTGAGTTGATGAAAGTAGTTGTATCCTGAATCGAACTTGTCAATATTCAATTGAATAACATGCTATCCATTCATTGCAATAATTATAAATAGGTCAACAGTTCCAAAACTGACATAATATAAGACAAACTTTACAGTGATATTGTCGCACAACAATTATTATTATCATAATATCGGACCAAATGAAACTCATAATAGGGCGTTCATACATTTTCAATATCTTTATCAATTAACTGGTCAATTATTGATCAACTAAAAACTTCTAAAAATGATTTCTTGAAATATCATTCAAGATATATATATAGGATTTTTTAGTGTTACTAAATATAGTGAATCTATTGTGTCACTTGATGTCATTCTATGAATGATTGAAATGTCACAATTATATTATTTATACAACTATACACAGTTGCAAAAAACTTGAAAAAAAAAAGATATTGATATAACTAACCATTAAGATTACGATTAATATACATCAAAATTCAATCTGCACAGAATTCAAATTTGATACCCACATCTATATAAAATATACAATTGAATACAAAAGTCGTTATTGTATGCAATGTAACGATAAATACGAAGCCCAATATCTTTGATGTAATGGTAAAAACTAAGACCGGTCTTCGTTTGTATCATTACATCGAATATGTCGGTCCTCGTTTGTATTTTCACATCAATGTATATACCTAATTGTATCCATATGACGTAAAGATACATGTGCAGACTGATGTAATTAATGCACAGATACAAAAAAGGACCGGTCCTGTTTTGTATCATTGCATAATCAATTTTAGTCCTCATATTTTTTGTTACGTCGTTAACAATAATTTCTCGTTTTTCATGGTATTGTATATTATCTTCATGCCATGACAATTTTTGAAAAATCCATCATTTCAAAACTGGAATCATAGTAACAAAAGTTGAGATTTTCTACAACACTTATATCAAGTAACTCTCTATTTTGAGTTGTCAATTGTGAGAGCTGAATCACATGTAAATTTTTAATGAAAAACGAACGAGAAACAGAGAGCAGGTGTTATAAAATACATGGCCATGACATCCGTATATCATAAACAAAACGAGATGTATAACCCATTAGCTTTATAAATATTATGAATTTTTGAATGTAGAAATCGTGCAACATCATTCTATATTTGTAAAACCCAAAGTAAATTATATTCACGTTCAAGAAAAGAAAAGTGCCCCGATGTTCCTTTAAACATGAAAGTACATTTTAGAGTGATATGGGTGTACGACAGGCACATAATACTTTGAAGATACAATTTGAATTATCATTTAACCGTTGCTCAACTTAAAACTCATAAAGATCATATTTTGAAATATTATTTGTTCTCTGAATCTAAAATTCATTTATCCTGCTGAATATGGTGAATACATGAACATTAACTCATTTAATATTAATCTGCACATGATTCATATGTTACAATTAACAACTATTCGAAATGTACAATAAAAGTAGAAAAAAATGACAATGTTGACATAAATGTAACGATCCATATGAGGACCAATATCTTAGATGTAATGATATAAAATAAGACCGGTCCTTTTTTCTATCAATATATCATAGTATCGACCTTGAATGTTATTTTATGTTATTATCGTTCATGAATTTTTTTCGCACTCCTAAAATTAATTTCTGGTTAAATGAGATGAAGGAAACGTCAAGACTATGTCTAAGAAATACTCCAAATTTGTTTCACGTACATATAATCAAATTCAGGTCTCTGAGGTGGCTCCAAATATCAAAAAGTATTCAAAAAATCACAGTTTTCTCGCTTTTATTGCATTTTTAACCAACATTTTCTCATGTCGGACTTGATTTCACTAAAGAACCTGATAACCGTCGTTACATTCTTGAATTTTGTTTTTGGAAGACATTTCTAACTGCTATATTTAATTTTTGGAGTTTGTTGGAGTTTACTCCTTAAGAAACGATATAACGCCCGGGGTATAAAAAGATATGGGGAGTTTAATCGAGTGAAATAGTAACGCACACTTGGAAGCGTTATGCTGCCCCTTTCTTATGTTCTCCCCACCCATCTTATACTGACCGCATGGGGAAATAGAAGGGATACGTATACACCTATATATGTATACACCTATGAAAACCAATCTGAAAAACACGTGGATGCGGTTACCAGGTAGGTTATGTAATCCATGTTTTCATATGATATAGATTGTACATGCAAACATTTTATACTCTATCTATTTTTGAAGTAAAACTTCTTTTGGGACGGTGTGAATTGAAATTTATGGAACGAAAATGTGTAACGAAAAAAGAGATAGCTATAAATATGTACATAGGTTTTAGGCTGTGAGAGAATGAGATAGAGTGCGTTTCCATATAGTTTCCCTATCCTTCGTCTCCTCTTTATGCGATGATTCGTAGTGGTCTGCGTCCCCACTACTCCACCGTCGTATACGGGCCCGTGCCCCGTACACGGACTCTGCATACCATGGAGTAGTGGGGGCTCAGACCTCCTTTTTGTGTCATGCACAGTAGATATAATAGAAATTATATAGTGCACGAGCACGACTATACCTATATTATACTATGATGTAGTATAATGATGCTGGCGAAATAGGTCGTTTATGGCTAGAGTTTCCGTCAATCACAACTGGTGAAAAGATACGTAAGAAAGTTGCTGCATCAATACAACGACAAAATCTCAGTCGATTGGCTGTTCCAATTGAACGAAGAACATGTTCAATTCCACTGACACCCAACAAAACAGTTGTCGTGAAACGAAATCATTTTCCAATAGTCTCAGCATGTGCGATAACAATACACAAATCCCAGGGAGGTACTTTCAATGAAATTGTGTATGAGTATGATGTATCTCACCCTCAACAGCTTGTGTATGTTGCATTGTCCTAAGTTACTAGTATTCAAGGCTTATATATTGTAACGGAAAATGATAATCAGCGATTCAATCATGGGCGACGAATAGTAACATCTCTGAATGAATTACAAGCGGAGTTTCGAAGGCTCTTATTGAGCAGATTGCAAACAATTGGAGGATTATTAACAGATTTCATAACGTCGTATCGACCAATATTTTAATATGACAATTGATTCTTTCATTTTGACTATTTATAATTATTACTAGTATTTTACAAAGATTTATTTTATTGACGTTATAGGGGAGGTCGACAAATTTTCCCGTCACAAAATCTACATCGTGTGTAGATATATTAACTGATTATTTTCGATTGTGATTCAAATCATGGACTGAAGCCACTCTGCTTATTTAAATTTCATCAATTCATATCGAGAATATGGATGTTATACAATTTTCTACAACGCACCCGCAACTCCGACAAAAATAGACGAACGTCGCCGAGAGGATTCCTTTGAATTTGTTCGTGCAATGTGGGCGGCGAAGTGAATTTCACATCGAACGCCAAATATTTTCGGCCGAATTTATCCGAACAAATTCTTTCGCCTTCTTTCGCCTAGTGTGTACCCGGTCTTAGACGAACGAAGGCGACAAAATTTGTTCGGATCAATTCGCTCGCAATTGAAATTAATCAGTTAATGTATCTACACATGACGCAGATTTGTATTGCGCAGTAAAGCCGTCTACAGTGTAGATTCTATACTAGAAAATGAACCGAACAAAAATCTCGACACAATCGAGTCAAGAACGTATATGTCATATTTTAGCTACCATAAACCAATTATATCGACTGTAGCTATTGCACCAAGTACACAAAATGTACAGGCTATTGAAGCACCGAGTAATGTACAGATTACAGAAATAAATTGAGAATAATATTTATATGCAAACAGTATTGTGTATCGTTCAATGAATACTATATTTCAATCCTTATACTTTGTGACAGGAAATATTGTCGACCTCCCCTATAACGCTTGAATATTGTTCTCGGGCGTCAATTGTCGAAAGAAATTATAAAATTGTTAAATATATTTTATCATTGAGTCATATAAACGACTAATGCAAATTGTCGATACAAATTAGATCAATAGTAAATGTCGAAAGAAAATTGTAAACACAGTTCCTGGCTGGCTAAATAATATTATCACAAATAAAATGATATTAATAATTCGGCAATTATTGCCGAGAATAAAATATTTCCAGATAAACGACATAAAATTACACCACGAGAGCGAGCAAGAGAGGCCCATCCTTATGGAAGTCGAACATATAAGACGAGGATAGAAGATGCTTGATGAAATTGCAACGGTCAACGCATCAATTCGTCATACGTAAGGATCACGTGGTCATTAGACAAAGGGGCAATTTGCCTACGATCGGGCGACAGCCGAAAATCACTTCACTTCTGCTCTACGAGCCAACCTGTTAAGTCGACGCCCGAAAATTGTATTCGCGTAATTAAAACAAAATTTGTAAAAGTAAAACATATCGTCAAAGTAATAGACGAATTATATCAAAGTCATTATCTGGAAAGAAATATTCAATCAAAGAAAAATTGTCAAAATTAATTGGAATATTGTAACAATTATATTTGGAAATATCTTAAAGTATTGGAATGATTGTCGAAAGCCAAATAATTGTCAAAAGCCAAATAATTATCAAGCCAAAACTGTAAGTCGAAATTTTATATGAATTTAAATTTGCTGTCTCAACCATTGAGCTATTTGTTTAATTGAGTTAATTGAATCTCTTATTAATTAAAAATTGATCATTTATAAAATATAATTGTGTGTGAAAGTTTATTTTACTTATATATGTCGAATTATCCTAATTATGTGTAACATTTTATATGTAATAATTGTCTCATACATTTCATATAATTTAGTGAATTCATTCATTTTCTTGTGAATTTATATCGTCATTAATTAAATTATTAAAGGTATTGCTGAATCAAATACTATAAAATTTGTCAAAGAACGCGGGTCATCCGACGGTACTCAACCTTGAGATCGTCACGAGTTAGCTGGCATAAAAATAAAATTAAATAAATTGAATTGTCAAAGTAAAATAAAATAGTTTATTGATTTATCTAGAAAATCAATTGGCGCCCAACAGTTTAGGTAAAGTCAAATTAAAATTATTAAAAAAATATAAAAATATATTAAAATTATTTTCGCCCATGAAACCTGGCAGCACTTGACCCAGGCCGCGCCAGGAGGAAATAAAAAACAAAATTTCCTATTTCAACTTAATATTACTTATATATTCAGAATAATTAAATTTTATCATAGCTATTTACGCCCAAGACGTTTCATTTCCAATATGCGCACACAGTGTAGATCATTTGTTTATTTTAACTGATTTAAATCAAATTAATGGCTATAACACTTATTCCATTTTGAAGAAGATATATTAAACTACATCTCATAGAATTTTGGTGAGAAAATATTTTTTGAAATTTGATATTATTATATATTTTTTCCTCCCAAACATAATGGTGATATTTAAAAAAGCTGAATTTGTTTGGACAGGCTTGTTTTTTATTAATTTATATCGTAATACTGCGATGTACGGAAAGTAATATGCAAAATGATTAGTATGAATGTCAGCGTGTACGGATGAGTGTCAGGAAAGTGATAAGTGCAAGCAGAGACAACATAATATACGGAGAGATCATAAAAACCAGTATTCAGGAGAAGCCCGGATCCACGAAGCCTACATCGAAGGAGAACGATCGCAATACCCGTTTTCTCCAAATCTGCGTTATTGAAAATGAGGAAACATCGGGAACGATAATTCTCCACAAGGACGATGGTGGTGATCGAAAGTCCACATTTCAACAAGTGCGATATTATAAACAAATAGTTAGTTTCATTTGACATTTTTGTTGATTTTTTGAATTTTAGACAAATGTAAATTTTAGTTGAATTTTGTGTTTATAATGGTGAAATATTACGTTGTGGTGGGTTGCATCAACAGTAAAGGAAAAAAGAAAGAACAAAAAGAGTTGAAACTACAAAAAAATTCTCTGTTTACCTTACCCAAGGTAAATATAACCTCAAAACTTCAGTCTACTTAAGGAGGTTGGGAAAATATATATATGTCAACACGAAATATATATAACTAATATCTACGAAGTGGCAACGTTGCTTTACACTGCGCATGCGCGCGTCGTCAACTGTATAACTACTCTATATAAACTTGTATTTATTTCAAACAGCGCGGGCATGCACAAGTTATCCTCTTTGCTGCGAGGTTGCCAACTCTTCGTTACGTAGCAGAAATTGCTGTATTTTTCCTTCTT
>JAQQBS010001423.1:4339828-4354790 GCA_030347275.1 Microctonus aethiopoides
TTTTTTTTTTTTTTTTTTCATTCTAGTTCCTGCCATAAATACATTAATAACAATTAAGGATCAATTTTTATTTTTGATTCTACATGAGTAGAAAAGCCAAATCTATTCCCTGCAGCAAAATCGGTTTTTTTCACAGGGAAAACTTTGGGGCCATTTTTTTTATAATAATAATTTTGTTTTTTATTTTTTTTTTTTAATTTTTGTGAAGATTATAAATGATAAAATATATTAACAAAGTTTGAATAGCATTGTTGATTTTTTTCATAACAAAAAAAAATGCTGAAAATCTATCAAATTTTCGTCCGCTAGACCAGAAGGTCCCCTTAAAGTTTGCCTGCATTGGTTTTTCGGAATCTGCTCTCAAGTTGGTAATTCATCATCTTACTGGAAGATCGCAGTGCATTTTTGATGATGTGACAGATACAGAATCAAAATGGGTTTTCATAAATGCTGGAGTTCCACAAGGATCTGTTTCAGGACCATTGATTGTTTCTTTATTCATTAATGACATTAGGAACAATCTTTTGTACACAAAATAATGATGTTAACGTGATTGCAAATTACTAGACGAATAATGGCTTGAAGCTAAACTTAACTAAGTCTAAAATTATGATATTAGGTAGTTCTATATATGTCAATGCGATCAATAGACATCAACTTCCTGACATAACTACTAATGGATCAACTTTACCATATGTCAGCCATGTCCGAAACTTAGGAGTGATCATGCAGTCCAATCTGTCTTGGAACAAACACGTGTCTTATATTTCTAGTCGTGTGCATTGTATACTACATAAACTTGAATATTATAAACATGCTTTTCGCCCTGAGCTTAAAATCAAAATAGTCCATACACTTGTTTTTCCCATAATTGATGACTGTTGCGTTGTATGTAATGATTTAACAGCTGAGTTCAATGTTAAATTTCAAAGACTAGTCAATTGTGGAATCAGGTATATTTATAATCTTCGACGAGTCGAACACATTACTTCGTATCGTCAAAAATTAAATTGACTCAGTGTACATTATGGAAGATCATACTTTATGGATTATGATCTATAACATCCTACAAGGGAGTTCGCCGACATACTTGGAGGAAATGTTTGAAAGAAAACGAGATGGAGTCAGATCTTCTTCACGACTAACATCCAACGCTGTGTTTCATATACCATTACATTGTACTGCTTTATACGCTAACTCTTTCCATTTGGCTGGGATCCTACTTATGGTATTCACTACCTGCAGACATTACTATATTACAGTGTCTAAATTTCAACCTATGACACTAGCAATTGATTTTCAGAAATATATTCAAGTGACCATAATACAATTTATACAGTTGGTGAGAGCACGGAAATAGTTTCAGTGGTGAAAATTCAACACAATTAATATAACTCAAATGAAGGAAACCACGTTTCAACATCAACCATTTCACACGGTACGAATCACACAGCATCAACTTCAACCACGCCTGATTTCATCAAGTCTACTTGAATCAAGACGCATTTCTTCAATAAAACTCATATTCAGACAACACATTTACATTGTACACTTTATTCTACACATTGAGGTAACATCAATTTTGGCCAATTATTTCTCATTCATAAAACACACAACTTACATTCACATAAAAGTGTGCAGGTACCACTATTAAACTTTTTATAACATCTCCGCAATACGCGAACACATCAAATAATTATAAAATATCATTTCATATTTTATAAACTTATCTTCGGTAAAAAATGACATGACGTCGGAAAGAAGTTGAGAAATCAATCAATAACAGAACGCGAATTTCTCATTTTCGTTTATCGTTTTTTCCGTATTTTGTTTTAAACCGGAAAGACGACATAATAGATATTTCTCGACCGACAAACTAATGGCCATATCATCACCCCAAATAACACTCAGAAAGTTGCCGTTTTCGTACAACTACTGAAGAAAATATCGTGTGTAACACAGGAAGAATGTCTGCTTCGCGACGAGTATGAGGTTCGTTTAAACTTCCCACTCGTCAGAAAATATCGCTATTTCATTCCTTGTACAATTATACTATATCCTAACTGAATACAGAAATTCACTATAATATTTTATAAAATTACTATTACGTTCAGTAATTTCTGCAATATGTATAAGATATTTTCTACCTTTGGTTGCATAAATTTCCCTGACTGAATACGGAAATTCACGATACCGATTGATCAAATTACTATCGCGCCAATAACTTGTAGAATATCGCCGTTTCATCCTGATTTATGTTCACTACACTCAGAGAATTTTTGGGTAAAAATTACGGTGAAATGCGGCGCAAAATTTACCCTGCATTCAAAGTAGTTCGGCCGTCGTATAACTATAATCAAGTTGGTAACTAATTTATATTGATTAAATTGAAGTCTAAATTATTAATAAAATTAATAAACACTTACATTGAAAATATTTTCATCACGTAAATGTAAGAAAATGCTTTGAAAATATCGTAAAAGATAAGATTTATCTGTTCAGGATTGATAATATATGGGTCATTGGGACATCACATACACATACATATACATTCACAACACCTGCGCGAGAGGTTACACACACGCGCTCACGCAAGCTTGCTGCCTGCGCAAGATCACATGCACACACTACTACTGTCGTGTTGCATGCGCAGTGCATTGTGCGCCTACTCACACAGCCTTGCCGACGGCGCGAGATTTTCATGCACATGCATTTTCGTCGACGGCGCATCTCTAGCCATCCTTCTCTATCTTCTCTATGATAGAGAATCCATTATTAATCGAACCACCGGCTTCAACAAGTGCAACGTGCTTAATCGCTTTACAAATTCTATATTATAATTAAAAGTGCAATCACAACGTGATAAAAAATCAACATATGTAATCGAGTGCAACGCATCAGACACAATTCAAATCAACAAATGAGCAATATCCGATTGCAATCAATACATTAATATAATTATTGATTGGGCATTGTGTGCGACGCCACGTGTTTTCGGCATACCGCCATTTGTATAATTATTCACGACGATTAATATAATCCCGTGAATATTAAGTTAAACATACATCTCGCTCATTCATAAACAAATAAACTTTCATCATTGATAACATCATCATCATTAAATCTGTGATATCAACCAAAGTGTTTTTTATTAATAAACAACAAATAATTTTTAATCGCATTGTTACATTCATTTACTTCTACCATATTGAAAACACCTACCGGCAATTTCAATCGCAAAATAACAAAATTCTCAAACATATCCTTTAACTTGACTAGTTAAGTGATTGAGTCCGCCATGATTGTTCATGTTCGGATAAAGTCGGCTCGCTGCCCCTCTCATCCCCCCCGTGCCGGTGCCGCGGTGACATATTACACATAACCTAGCTGACATTTGTATATGACGCGAAAGAAAAGTGATGAAGTCATGGCACCGCGAAAAAAAATGGTCAATTCGTTAAAAAAAGCGAAGCTATTCAACGAATTCAAGCGCGGAGTTAATCTCAAAAATAAATTTGAAAAAAGTTAAAAAAATCGGGTGTAAGTTCACACGCGGTAGAAGTGAAACTTAGTATTCTGATTAATTTTTGAAAAAATATGATGAATGAGATTGAGAGAGTGCGATTGATCGACCAGTTTTTTTATTATTACTTTTTATTTTTTATTACTTGAAGTAACATTTTACTAAAAATAGAAATTTTTCGATTCAATGTAAGTAAATAATTTGTTTTCGTTTATTTTACATTTTTACAAAATAGATAAAATTACATCATACATCAACATTACTATCATTATCGCTTATTTCTAAACTTGACACTAGTGGCTTATGATAACTAAAATACGACACAAATGTTTCAGTTTTAATTTTATTCAAAAACTTTTGAAATACTGCATCTATTGTAGTTCCTGATCTTGTTGTCGGTTTGGTTTTTTCATTCGACATTTTCAAGCCGAAGGTATCATCTAAGAAATCTACTAAAGGTTTTGAATTAAGTTCTGCAAAATTTATATTGAAATCTCCACTCGAAATCATTGGTAATTCATGATATTTTTTTCGAAGTATCTTTGACACCTCCGGTGTGTATTTAACTAGGTTTTCATGGATAAATTCTATTATATCATTTACTGATGTATCCGGAGAAATATGTATAGCTACAATTACAATCATTTGACCGTCAGCAAAGGTACTATGACAAACACACATTTCTCCTACATTAGAAATATGCACAACTATAGTGATATATTGCTACTCCACCTGCTCTAATATTAGTTTGAATTTAGCTATGAGGTCAAAATTAGGAATATCAATATGATCATCGTTATTTAGCCATGTCTCCGAGAGTATCAAGAATTTGGACTTCATTACAATTCTGGCAGAACTTATATCTGCGATATGAGCGTGTAGACTCTGACAATTGAAGGAGAAGATTGATAATTCTGATCTCTTCGTTATGAAATCTATTAATAATCCTTCAATTGTTTGCAATCTGCTCAATGAGAGCCTTCGAAACTCCGCTTGTAATTCATTCAAAGATGTTACTATTCGTCGCCCATGATTGAATCGCTGATTATCATTTTTCGTTACAATATATAAGCCTTGAATTCTAGTAACTCGGGATAATGAAACATACACAAGCTGTTGAGGGTGAGATTCATCATACCCATACACAATTTCATTGACAGTACCTCCCTGGGATTTGTGTATTGTCATCGCACATACTGAGACTATTAGAAAATGATTTCGTTTCACGACAACTGTTTTGTTGGGTACCAGTAGAATTGATCATGTTCCTCGTTCAATTGGAACAGCCAATCGACTGAGATTTTGTCGTTGTATTGATGCAGCAACTTTCTTACGTATATTTTCACCAGTTGTGATTGACGGAAACTCTAGCCATAAACGACCTATTTCGCCAGCATCATTATACTACATGATAGTATAATATAGGTATAGTCGTGCTCGTGCACTATATGATTTCTATTATATCTACTGCGCATGACACAAAAAGGAGCTCTGAGTCCCCACTACTCCATGGTATGTAGAGTCCGTGTACGAGGCACGGGCCCGTATACGACGGTAGAGTAGCGGGAACGTAGACCACTACGAATCATCGCATAAAGAGGAGACGAAGGATAGGGAAACTATATGGAAACACACTCTATCTCATTCTCTCACAGCCTAAAACTTATGTATATATTTATAGCTATCTCTTTTTTCGTTACACATTTTCGTTTCATAAATTTCAATTCACACCGTCCCAAAAGAAGTTTCACTTCAAAAACTCGACCAAAAGGTAAAAATAAACGTAAACAACACTGGTCGAAGAATTATGGATACAGCATTGCTGGGGAGAAGTATGTGGTGCCGTGGTTGTAAAATTTCATTGAGTTTTTCTAATGTGGAAAAAGAAACGCAACGAGGACTTACATCTATATTTAACATTCGCTCCTCAAAATGTTCGAGTATTATTGAAGTTGCAAGCTCAGAAACCATGCAGACTGGCAGTGGATATACATTATTTGCCGTAAATTGTGAGGCTGCAGCTGGTAAGTTGTAACCAAATTTTCTGGAGCAAAAATTTGTATATTATTATATGAGATAAATTTTACCGTCATCAATGAACTCTGATAATAAATTATTCCTGCGGGAACTTTGTGTATACGCATGAAACTCAATGGACATGCGATTTCATATTTTCTCATTTTGTTCAAGGCTGCATTAATTCTGGCATTGGACATGAACAACTGAAAGTTATGTTGTCAGCAATGAATTTGCCCATTATTCACCACAACACTATCAATCGTGCTGAGGCTCAAATTGGTCCAGCTTTCAAAGAATCGGCTAAAGCATCGTGCATCAAGGCTATTGCGGAAGGAAGAAACCTAACACTCGCGGCACAAAGGTATTTGCATTTTCGAATTTATGCGATTTTTATTGTATATAATTGCATGGAATATTTTATACAATTAAATATACCGAAGACATGTTTTTATATTTAAATTATGTCTTCAGGAAATATTGGAAAAGGATAGCCAACGCTACCTCCAATGTGAACAGCAATCCAACCCAATCAATTTCAGATTTAAAAAAATATATTTTTTTACTGAAGAAATGTATTTAGATTCTTTTGAATACTATATTTTAATCAAATTGATTTCAAGTGATCTGATAATTTGATATTTTTTTTACAAATGTACAATGTTTTAATTCCTTGAATGAAAATCAATAATTATTTTACTGTACAAGTAATCATTCTTGATTCTTGAACGTAAATCAGCAAATATAGAAGGACAAAATTTATTTTTTTATAAAGTGATTCATTTATATATTACCATGATTCTGAAAATTGTATTGATAACATTGCAAACTGTGTCCTGTACCAGGTAACATATTTAGTATAACGGTGATATACGTCAGCATCCTGGATTTGGAATGTTGGTTGGTACAAAGAAGCGGAATACTTCTCTTTGCATGCTGCAATTACCTTTTTTCATCTCTTCCATCATTAATTTATTGCAACCCGTATAGTTTTTGATCAGAGGAATGTTTTGTCTCCTTGAATATAATCATTCGTTCCAAATGTGGCTAGTATAATAATATTAATGTATCTACCCAATTAAATAATTGCAATTGAACCATTGTAATTCATTATCTAATCAATATTGAGAACATCGCACATTTACACATGTATATAACCAAGATTTTTATGTTTTGCTTTTTTCTCTATCCAACTTTGTATTGCGAGTAAACTATTACACTTTATTTCCATAGGGACGTGATCATTGATTGTGAAATGGAACCAGCGTATGCCAACAGTGATGCGAAAGTAGGAATTATATCCGAATATGATTTCGGATGGGATAAACGTGGCAGTGGATTTTCACATTCGACAGTAAAAGTGGTATGCATAAAATATGTATCGTATTCATACGAACTCTTTGTATAAAGTATCTAATCCGAATTTATTACGTTTTAATAAGGTCGAGGGTCTGTCGTTGGACACCGAACCAAAAAAATTTAGCCTGGGAGGCTGTGAGCTCAGCGTGTTGTATGTGCGATCATGGCCACGTTCAAGAGGATCACGATTGTCGGAAAAATCATCAAGGTAGCGCCAAGTCGATGGAACCAGCTTCAACTGTGAATCTTCTAGTGAATAGCACTATTTTCAAGGAAGGAAAAGTTCGAGTTGATGTGCTGGTTGGAGATGAAGACGCTTCAACGATTTGCCACGTTCAACAAGCCGCTAATCATAACGTGGAAAAATGGATCGATACAAATCATACAGTGAAAAAGTTCTCCAATAAACTCGTACACAGCTGCAAAGAAGCATAAATTCTTGAACGGTTCAGTAATAAAGTATCTGAAAAGATGCTTTTGTTATTGTATTGCTCAAAATATTGGAAATTCCGATGGATTGTGAAATATTGCCAAGCATACTTTTGGATAACACGACATTTTTGGAGAATGGTGTAAGGCAAAAAATAATCCGAACTACATCTTTCAACATTTGCCAGGCGGCAGGCCTTTTTCTTCGCAAACGTGGAACGATGACTTTGTGCAGATTTTGGAAAGTTATGTGGCAAAAGCAGAAAAGGTTTCTCCAGGTGGTTCGTCTCAACGCAATGAATCCGTCAACCACATGGTCGTTACACGTGCACCGAAAAGCCGTTTTTATGGATCAACACCTGCCCTATCCTATCGAGTTGCTGACGCGGCATTGCAAAAGAACGAAGGAGCAGACTACATGACAGAAGTCAACCGAAGAACAGGCTTGTCTCCTGATAAAGTTGCACAAAAATATCGACAAATGATGCAGCTCAAGCGGAAAAAAAAAGCGGAACGACAGCAGACAATCGAATTTAAACGCAGGAGGTTATTTTTTAAAAACAACAACAACTCAACAAAGAAAAGAAGGATTAACATATACGAGCAGAATGGGGCCCACGATGGAGAAAGCTATAACCGCAACATGCACGACAAATGAGTTCATTCCTGAGCTTGCTCCACTTCAACCATTGAGCAAAATCGTCATTGTTGACACCGAAACCACGGGTTTTGGAGCAGACGCTGAGATCGTGCATATTGCTGCGAAATGTGGCGCTCAATCGTTCGAAGCGTATATGGTTCCTCAACAGCCCCTCCATCCCAAGGCTTCGGAAGTAACTGGATTATACGTCAACAATGGTTATCTGCTATATTTCCAGCAAAGAGTAGAAAGTACTCTATCAGCCACAGGAGCCGAAGACTTCGTGAACTTTTTATGCAGTTTAAATTCGCAGATTTTGATCGTCGGACATAATTTCATCAATTTCGACGCTCCCTTGATATTCCGGTGGTTGGAAAAACACGATTTGCTCGAAAAAATGTGTTCGATCACATATGGTTTGATGGACACAATCCCACTGCTTCGACAAGGAAAAGTAAGAAAGCAAGACGTGCTAGCAAAACAGTACCTCAGAAGCCCGGAGTGGAATTCATTCCATGAAAAAGCTCACAATGCATTAGCTGATTGCTGCATTCTGAACGGTCTTTTGAAACACTTTGAAATAACTGACGAAGTTCTCAAAAGTAAAGCTGTGTCATTGAAGGAATTTTCTGAGTGACAGGCAATGATACAAAAGCAGAAAACTCAACTTCTATTTTTCCTCCCATTGAAAAAATATGTTTCACCCACCATGTTGAACAAAATGGCACGGCAGGGCCTTAACTATGGAAGAACTTCTAGGAGAGTTTCAGCTACATGGAAATAAAGGCATCGAAGTTAGTCTGGGTGTGCGAGTGAATGGGAAACCAAGAATAACGACAAATAAAAGAATTGTCGAAAGAGTGATGGAGTGCGTAAAAAATGTGCTCGCGGAACAGAGCATAAATTAATTGCTATTTATGTATATTAAAAAATCGCAAGAAATGCCTAAAACCAAATTTTTTTTAAATACCGAAGTATACTAAATAAGCAAAATATTATCGTTGACAATGTGATAAAAAGTTTATATTATAAATTCGTAATAAATGAGGAAATAATAAACAAATGTACTAAATAAAAAACTGGATGTATTTGTATAAGAAGGCTTCCTTTAAAAATTATATTTTTAAGTTGCGCTGAGCATGGTTATTCTAAAAAATGCATTGTATGTATTACCAAATTACCAAAAAAATTTTATTTATGTTCATTCTCATTTAAATTTTTTAAAAAACATTGACTGAATAAATAAGATTCTCAAATTTTTGTCCTCGCCTTTATTTTTTGTATTACAGTTGCACTGACTCGCAAGAATTTTTTTTATGGTTAAAACATTGATAATTAAAAAGATTATACATGACAGTTCATTTGTAAAATTTAGTTTATTCGTGAAAAAAAAAGAAAAATAAATGTTATTCACTTTTAAAGTTTCTCGAGAATTTAAAATTCCCGCGATTACCGACTCTGCCCGAAGCTTCAGTCAGCTGTTCCAGCAGTGCAACATAAATATCTGCCATCCGCTTCCGATACGTCAAAAACAAAAGTTTTTTATGTTTTCTTTTCGAAAAACACCGTATGGTGAAGTTTTTTGGAAATAAACAGAATCTGCGATAAACTTTCTTTATGGGGGAAACTTTTCTGAAGCTCAACTACTGATTATTTTTTTTACAATTAACATTATTGTGAGTTCTTCCATAAGGTACTGTATTGAAAATCAAAATTAAAAAATGAAATAATTCAAAATTTTGCCCTGCAAGACACCCCCAAAATGTGCTTATTGTAATCAGGGGACTTTCAAGTGTTATTTACCGCAAAAATTGATGGACATTTACCGTACTTGCTCAAACAGCCGAACTACTTTAAGTAACCTCGAGATATAATGACAATTAGGGCAAATATTAACTATATGTGACAGCGATTTCATTTGTTTCTTTTATTGTAGAAATTCTCGGATGCGACACAAAATATATTTTATGATTACGAAACTCTACTCGTGTGTACTATAGTTTAGAAAAATAACAAAAATCATTCAAATAATTAACAAACGAAATATTTTCATAAAAATTTTTTTTTTGTGTGGAAGTACATGTATGTAGGTACATATACACTAAAAATGGTCCAGGTAGATTAAATTTTTTAATGATTATTGGTGAAATTATCTCGCAATATATTTGTTGTCTATACATGCTTTGTGAGAGATAACTTCCAATGTTAGCCATCTATCGGCCATATTTATTACTGAATATTAACTACGGTGACTCATGGGACAAACAAGCGACAAGCGTGCTGGTAAGATAAATGCTATGCAGGGGGGTAAAAATTCAGCGTTTATACATTGTAAAAATGATATGACTACTTGGTACAATTTAGCATATTTCAGGTTATAAATGATTCACTCTCATTTATTACCCTGCAGCGGAGTATAATATATTCTTAATTCGCGTAATATTTACAGCAGACCATATTAAAAAATAATTTAAAATAATTTAAAATAAAAAATAAAGTAAAATTTGTTACTTCACGGCCGCATTCTCTACTTCATAATGAAGAATGCGGCCGTGAAGTATAAAAGTAAAAAAGTATCATTTTAAGGACTATTTAGTACCTAAAACATCGTTTTTTGAGACACTGGCTTAAAATTAACTATTTGAAAAAAAATATTGTTTGAAAAATTTTTTATAGTTTTTTTTTTAATTTTTTTCTTTCAGCATATTTGCAATGCTTCAGTTTTGTCAAAAAAAAAAATGAGCCGATTTTTTTCAATCATTGTTACTGCTTTAGTATTTGTTTATCCGACCGTGCGACCTCTAAGTGATACGCTTTGGGTGACGCTTAATACTGGCGGTAAAAGACAGTGGTCCGAACAAATCAAGTTTTTTGACAATAATCAAGCATTGTGAACGTGCTGTGGAAAAAAATCGTAACAAAACATTCAATAGTTATTTATGTATCTAGGCCGGAAAGTTGATCATTTTTGGCTAAATCCGAAATATGTGGCTGAGGCGTAGCCGAGATCTTTGCATTTTCTAAAAAACCATGGTTAATAAAGATGCTCTAAATATGACTCAATTCATATCTATGCAATCAATAATTGAAAATTATTTATATGTTCAGTGAGGAAATGCATTTGTTACACTCGGAAATAGAATAGTGAGGAAAGGATGTGTGTTAAAAATTCAATTCATCATTTGAATTCACCCGCTCTCACGTCACACATCATAATTACTTGAGGCGCCCTAAGATGGCTAACCTGACCTCTTCTGGTGAATTCTGGAATGTTCTGGAAATAATCTCGTGGTGGAACTGCCGCCATATTTATTCTTATTCTTATTCAAGACACACTTTGTGCAACACGTGTTTGCATTATTTAGTTAATTCAATTCAAGTGAAAATTCACATTGATTCCACAATCATCCAAGGGCAAAGAAAACGTCAATTGATTCATATAATCAATTAGCTCAGTTGAGAATGAGAGTCAACATTCAAGTGACACATCAGTGGAAATTCATATAATTTATCAATAATATTCTCACATTCTGGAATATCGCAGTGAAACTTACAATTATCCCCAAATACAAAATTTTACAAGATTTTCAAATGTGTCTGGGTTTTGCCTCAACTTTTGTTATTTAAGTTGATGCTATATCATTTGTGCCACCATCACGTGCATTATACATGCACGTGATGGTTGCATAGTTGATTCAGGTTGATCGAATTATTATCACACCTTGCAATAACTTTATTTTAATCAAAAAACTTTATTTTACTATTGAGTGATGTATACATTCGGTGACTGTACATGTGTTGTTCTTCTGAGTGTAATATGAGAACTGACTGTCGTGTTCTTAGAGTTAACAAAAACTGTTTATAAAATTGATGGGGAGAAAATTCATTATTTTAAGTTTGCCGATGAAACGTCGAATATTATTGGAAGATGTACAAAAAACAGCGTTACATTGGATTAATGTCCTGCAAATTCAGCACGTAAGAACAGAGACTAATTGAAGAAAAATATGAATCATTTAAATGATGTCATAAATAATTTGAAGAATTATAATAAAGTATATTAACTGTCGGCTCTAACAGATTATCCTAATAAATATGTTTGAAGAAAAATTTTCTAGATGCATTTTTATACATTCTATTGAGAATTGAATAATTGAATATTATTTGTCGCAATAGTTTCTTAATGGGAATCCATTTTCGGATTATTTTATTTGTATGCAATGAAAGTAAAATTATTTCTCAAGACCTTGAACAGTCTGGTTTAACCGTTGTATAACCACTTTTAAACCAAGAATATCAAAAAAGATTAACATATCGTGGAGATGAAAGTTGATTATGAGTGAGTGATTGTGTATAAAATAGCGCGTGTGTATTTTATAATTATGTGTTGCAATTTGTATTTGCCGCAGGTAATATGATTTTTGTATTATTAGATAGTATCTGCAACTTGTTATGTTCAATTAATGTATGTTGTACAGATGATGTGTTAAATTAGAGTAAATGATTTTACCTCGGTGTGATGTGACTTGTGTGAATGTTGTGTATGTGTTTGATAATTCCTAGAGTGAATGTTAGCTGAAGATGTTGAATTGTACTTGGAGTTCTCATTGTTGAAGTGAGATGATGATGATGTTGGTTCTATGAGTTGACGTGGATCCTCTTGATTTCCAATTATATGAATTGTTTGAATCACTGAATTCTCTACTGATGTTTCACTACACAATTTTCTGATTCTGTGATATTATTGATCACTTTTGGAAAAGCTAATTTCTGTGTAATGAGGTTGGGGTTAAATTATAAGAGGTTGTACTGTATGATGTGTTCACTTGAAAACTCAAAATAAGAATGGCGGCACGTGGCAACAAGTGGCACCACGAGTTATGCTCCTAGAAGTTTCTAGAATGCACTAGATGCATTCTAGAGGAAGTGTGAGGTTAGCGCCGCTTCGTAGGTACTGTCTATCAAGCATGGCGTCCTGAAGTGATGTGATTGGCGACTGATGGCGCGGTCAATTTGATTTGACTTAATTTCTTTTTATTCGATTGCATGAAAATGCAACAGATTGTAATTTGATAATATTATTGCTCGAGTGAAAATTCAAATTATCACCATGTATTATAACACTGTCCGAGAAATGTTTTACGAAATTTTTCCACACTCTGCATCCAAACACATTTAAGGAGGTTCTCTACTAACAAGAAATTAAGGATGGAGATCGGCGAAATCGCGAATATTATTAGATTATATTAAAAAAATTAGCTTTGGAAATTTTCAAAGGTCGAGGCTACATATAAAAAAAATTATTAATAATTATATTTTGAGCCTTTAACACGCGTTCTTATGGAAAATGTCGAGGTATCCGCTCTTAATTGCTTGTATATTCGTAAATTAAGGATAGGTTGAAATAAAACTTACACAGATAGGAAGATGATATTCCAAAGAACGGTTTTCTTGCTTAAAAATATTCTGAGGGTACTGAATTATAACAAAAAATCGCGAATGAAGATGGAAAATTACAGCCATTTCTGCTACGTATGGAAGAGTTGGCAACCTCGCAGCAAAGAGGATAACTTGTGCACGCGCGCGCTATTTGAAATAAATACAAGTTTATATAGAGTAGTTATACAGCTGACGACGCGCGCGTGCGCAGTGTAAAGCAACGTTGACACGTCGTAGATATTAGTTACATATATTTCGTGTTGACATATATATATTTTCCCAACCTCCTTAAGGGCTGAATAATTCCAGTTGTTCCTTTAGGTATAATCATCAGTTCTACTTCTTTATCCGAAGGTTTGACAGACTTTACAAAGTGAGGACAAAGCCTAGTTCATGAATCAATTAATAACTAACTTTTTAATTTGACATTTGGAAAAAATACTTTTTCAACCAAATTTTGAATTGATTTGAAAATGACAGTCATATTAACGCAAACAATATAGAATATCATATTTAGGATAATGTTTATACCTGAAATGAAATATTAAGATTTTAATACTTCTATGTATTCATTATCTGGTCTACATAATATTAACCCTTTGAGTATTAAAGGCGTATGTATACGCCTTCATAGATTCATCGATATAGGAGAAAGGCGTAAAAATACGCTCTCTCTATTTTGATTATAATTATGTAAAATTTATCAAAATATACTGTTCCATTTGTCAAATCCTGTGTTGCACTGCAAATTGAAAATTTTTTCCTTTTATTATATTTAATTACCGATCATTATCAAACAAATGCACAAACTATTTTGAGTAAACTAAAATAACTTGAAAAGTTATTTAGGATGAACAAAAAATGAATATTTGTAGTGTATTTGCCATTATTAATTTTTATACTCTAAGAATGATATTAAATTTCTAGGTACCCGACTCGGGTAACCCGAGTCGAAAAATTGGTACGGTTTTTGTCCTCAAATACCCGTTTCAGACTCAATTTTTCCTCATTTTATAAACTTGTCACACAAATTTTTTTTTTCAAACTCTATTTCTCCTCAACAACATTTACTTACTGATTTTAGTCTCGTTTTCCCTCATTTATACTTATTGTATTTCTCATCGTTAAGGATAAAATGAGATTAAATGCAGAACATAGAAAAATAAGGAATTTTTATTTTTATAAGGATAAAATTGAGAAAAAATATGGCCGATAGATGGCTAAGTTATCTCTCACAAAGACATGTATAGAAAGCAAATATATTGTGAAATGATTTCATCAATAAACAATAAAAAATTAAATCTGTTTTTGTGTATATGTACTTACAAACATATACTTCCATACAAAAAAAAAATACGTGAATGTAGTTCGTTGGATAATTATTTGTATATTTTTTGTTATTTTTCAAAACTATAGTCTACACAAGTGAAGTTCCAAAATCATAAAATATAATTTTTGACGCATCCGAGCATTTTTTCAATAGAAAAACTATCTACGATCGACAAATAATGTTTTTAGTATACATTAGAATGAGTTAAATAATTTAATAGCCTCAT
>JAQQBS010001423.1:4363691-4373817 GCA_030347275.1 Microctonus aethiopoides
GTAACAACAATAAGAACGTCTAGTCAAAATTTCAAAAAAATTCATTGGAGGGTTCTATCTCTACCGAACGTCCTTAACTCAATATATCTTCCATCATATGGCACGTAGGATAAAAAAAAAGGTGTGTATCAGCTCCGACACGCGATTGGAGATTACTCTTTAAAAATAATTACCATGGAATTAAAAATATATTCATATGCAACGGGAGTAAAAAAAAAACTTCTTCTGTGTAACTGAAAATATTGAAAAATTTTATTCAGATTTCAAAATTTATTATTACCTCAATACATTATAATGACAATTGATTTTCTTCAATATTAAAATCATCTTGAACATTATTAATTTCATCAAAAGTAATGTCGTTCATTTTATTACTGTGACAATAGGTTTGTGGTAACTAAAATACGATACGTGGACGTCGGAAGTAACATGATTTACATATCTTAAAAATATCCCAATGGATGTACCATGTCTAGTCGTCCCCAGCGTGTTACCAGAAAAGAAGTCCTAATTCAGTTCCTTTTTTTAAAAATTGTACACAGCGCAATCCTTCATCAGTAACAAATTGAATGTTAAAATCACCGCCAAGTATGAGCGGAAGTTCATGATATCGTTTTTTCAACAGTTTTAAACTTCGTTTCGTATATGCTAATAATACCTCATGAAGAAAATCTATTACGTCTCTAACTTTCTTATTGACAGAATTGTACACTGTGACTGCTTCGTGCTGTATAATTGTAGGAGCTTCATCAGGACTTAATTGTGTCAATGGCGCCGCGGGTACAGGTGTTCTGATATCCAGAAAGGCCTACTTCTTGCCTCAGAACTATTTTAGCAGAATCAGACTTCAACTTTGCTCCCCCTTTTTTCTTTAACCAGCTGTATTGACGATTATATTCAGCATTGGACATTTTGACTGGTTTATCACCATTATCATTTTTGTCGTTTTTTTTGAAGTCTGTACTCGCGCTGACGCTCCGCATTAGTTTTTGGAGATGGTTTTGATGACGGGCTAATTACATCACTGCAAATAGACATATTCAGACATTTTTAAATTCAGGAGTACAATTATCGAATCATATCAAGATAAATTATTTATATGTCCCCTTTTTGCGTTAACCCCATAATCAATTGTAATAAAAAATTTTGAAACTATTTATCATAATTATTGATTTTAACTAGTTACTATGTATTCAAAATTATTGTGAATATTCACGTGAATTGAGTACAAATAGACATTCCTATTAATTTCTTATGAATTGCCTTATTGCAGTTACGTGTTCAATGCAGTAAAGGGACGATATATAGAAAAATAGATAGAATATAAATTCGATTAATCAAAAGTGTAGATGTCTGCATGTACAATCTATATCTATGAAAGCATGGATTACATAACTTACCTGGTAACCGCATCCACGTGTTTTTCAGATTGGTTTTCATAATTATTACGTAATTAATTTTGCTCACTTCACTATTTATAATGAAAATAAATATCAATATTGATAGGAATGAATGAAACAAATAAAATTTTAGATATGCATTAATACTGTATAATACATGTATACGTATACAGTATAGGTGTATACATTGTAATGAGGTGGCTTGCCACTCATTACTTTTATTTGCGCCCGAGCGTATGTATTTGTATTTATGCGTAAAATTGTATGAAAGAGTAAATGTGAGTGAAGTGAGTGCGGAAAAGCGGTGGTCAACGTCGCCAATCAACACCAGTGGTCATCACCGTCAATCAAATGGAGCTCCGGAATATAGCCGAATATTATTCCAAATTACTATAAAAGTGGGGCAAAGGAATTTGTAGACGATGGAAAGGGCAATAGGCTGAGAACGACGCTGCCGTAATTTTGTACTGCACTTCCGACCGGAACGTGAAAATGTAAAGACGAATGCGTGTTGTGTGTACTCGAGGGCGAGGACATGTTTGTTGCTGAACCATGGTGCGGCAAAGTTTACACCATCCGGAGATTACAGGACAGACTAGAGTGATTAACCATGAGGGCATAAGAAGTCGCGAGGAATGCGGCGAGATGTCAGGTAATCTGATGTTTGTTGATATCGACGTGATGAGTAAACGCCTAGAGACATGTAAGGTAATTTCATCTGAATCGCGCAACAGTATATTCACCACGAGGTCGGAAAGTCAATGTGTGTGAATGGACAAAATAAAGCACTACTTCGGACTTCAACGTTCTAACAACACGTGTGTCAGGTGTGCGTTCTTGTGTGCCACGGCGAAGCCGCAACCGGAGAATGGAGTCGATGGAAATGGGAAGGTCGTCGGGATGATTGGGCTGATTTGGCGATAGTGACTGTCCAAATAGCCAGTGAACAATCGAGAGGATGGACACCCTAACAGACAGCTCCGGAGGTTTTCGACCAGCAGCAGAGCATACAACCACGTGCAGAGTCGGCGAGTCTAGTGTGTGTAGTGTGTGAGTATGAAAAGTATGGGTTATGGGAGTATGTAGAGTGAATAACATAAAGAATGAGTGAGTGAAACAAATGTAATAGTATGAAGTCAAAATCGGGTCTTGTATACCCATCCGGTGAACGCCACGCGTAGAAAGTAGAGTCAAGTACATCAAATAGAGAGAACAGTAAATTATATAGAGTCATTGAAGAAAGAAATAGTATTGTATTCAAATATATTGGTTTGGCCCTTAGAAAAGGTCAAACCAATATCAAAATTATTGTAAACATTTCAATTATATTATATTTCACATCAAAATCATTTCGGTCAATTCAATAAATATTTAAAATCATTTTTATATCATCAAAATTATACCGAGTCCAAATCATTCATTATATTATTATTTAGAAGCATGCAATATTATTTTCAGAGCCGATAGAATTACCCCAGGATTCTATTGAGTATTTAAAACTGGGGTGGCATCCCTTGGAGAAAGTGTAAGACTAATAAGTTGACGGTAACTCCGGAGTGGAGAATAAAATATCCGGACTCTAGCCTTTTTTAGGAAAGGCGGCCGTCACAACATATCCCTTTCATTTCCCCATGCGGTCAGTATAAGACGGGTGGGGAGAACATACGGAAGGGGCAACATAACGCTTTCAAGTGTGCGTTACTATTTCACTCGATTTCACTCCCCATATTTTTTTCATTTCCCGGGTGTTATATCGTTTCTTAAGGAGTAAACTCCAATAAAATTAGTTTCATTATACAATTTTGACACGAGCTTTCAATTGCGCCTATTATTTTTCCGCTAAGTTTTATGCATTTATGAGATCTCATCATAATGGTCTCCTCTAAGTTTCGACTTCGCGTAGAATTACACGGTACATAGTGTCTCGCTCCGCAGTGAACTTGATGCGAGACACTACCGTGTCTCTTGATTCCGCCACTTTTCTTTATTTTCGTGGTTTGTGGTCGGAATCTGGCATCGCAAATTGAGAGGAGAGCCCACTGAAATTAATTTCCAGATACACATTTGCGTCTTGTTATAGAAGATCTGGTAATATCTGATTAGTTTGAAGCATCAAGAAGTAGCTGCATTTGATATCAAAAAAAGCCTAAATAGAGCCCATTACTCAACATGGTTAGGTTAGATTAGGATAATACGCTAGTGATGGTTGAAAAAAATGATTCATTCGTTATTCGATTGAAAAAAATGAATTCGAATTTATTTGTATTGAATTGCATTTGTCATACATCAGTACTGATACCTTCATAACCATGTGCACAATGACTCAAATATTGTGTAGGACTTTCGAACTCAGTTGGAACATACTTTTCTTGCACCAAAAGATCAGTTCAACAAAAAGAATTTCATAAATTTTATCGAATCAAACAAAGAAATTCTTGAAATCGTGGATAGAAGGTAGCTCCTCTTACAAAAATGTGTCGCTAGACTATTAAAAAATTGGAAAGCTTTGAAAAATTATTTTTACATGAAGTATATAAAACGGAAAACAGGAATGGCCAGCTGCAGCCTGCAGGCCTAATTTTTTCAGTTTTCAAATGATCATACGCACAGATACAATTATACGTTCATATTTCGCGAACTCCATTCTGTGAATGAAAGAAGAAAAAATGGCATGAGTCACGAGGCACTCACGAATATACATGTGTAATCGTGCTTACTCTTATACATTCTAATTCAAATAATTAAGAACATGAAATAGTATGAATATCAACATTTGTTTTCACTCATGAACAAAAAGAAAAATAGTACAAATATATGAAGTGCAGTATTATTAATTTGTTCATATTCTATGCCTGTTATTCGTGATAAAATAGATCTAAGGTAACTGCAATATGATACATGTACTTGAGAATCGGTTCTATCTAAATACCGGAAGAAAACTGCGTTTCTTTTAGGTAATGTAGAAATGGTACTGTTACAGTGAGATATTTAGAGATAATTATATACAATAACGTAACAGGTTTTTTGCATCTTCTACATTGAGGTTCGTTTTCATAGCACAAAATTGTACGGAATTATATCTCCCCTATATACTTGTCAATTCCAATTGAGTTGTAGCATTATATTCGTATCGTTATGATTATTATCAAACTGCACAAGATGATTGATATCCCACACTTGAAAGGTAATACGTCACACACTCTACTACGATCTTATGAGTAACTTTATCATATAAAAGTCTTGAATCAAGCTGCGATTCAGACTTGACAAAAATAGTCTTGATACAAGTCTGAAATATGTTTGACTCAAGATATCACACTCTCGAATTAAATCAGTTGTAAAAAGGAGTGAGTCAAAAATAAACTTGATTCAAGTTTTTTCTAGTCTTGATTCAAGTCGATTTTAGTCTTAATTCAAGTCGTTTTTAATCTTGATTCAAAACTTCTGAAATCTTGATCGAAGATTTTTTTAAGCTCGATTAAAATTTTTTTTGATTTTCATTGGGAATTTGTTGAAATTACATTTACTCACTATTTTCTAAAAATGAATATGAAAAGCACAAAATGGATAATTCAAAAATAAGTATGAACTGTTTTTATGTGATATTCATTGAATGAATTGGATAACAGCATAAAATGAAATAGAACAAAAATTTAATACTTTTTGTATTGACTGTACGTTAGGGTGTGCCATTTTTGGGCAACTTTTTTTTTAATCAAAAAACCGAGCTGAAAACTTACTGGACGGTAAAAAGGAAGGCTGTTGAAATGCAGAGCTCTTAATTTTAATATTTAGAGGTGGCTCTTCGTAATTTTCATTTTTCTATTTGAATAACATAGGGAAAACATTTTTTTTTCAATATTTGTTGCTCGGCATTTGCACAGCAAAGGAATGAGCCCATAACATATTTTTATAGGAAATCGAACGCTCTACAAATAAGGTCGCTCACATTTTTTTCACAGAAACAGCCAATTTGAAGGTATTCAAACCTAAAATTATAAATGTATGAAACTTTGATTTTTTGTTATTAAATCGATACTAATTACTTCATTATTGTCATAAAAATTATTTTTAATCGGAAAACTGCTAATCTTATCGTAGAGCTGGAAGAGAAGAAATACTCTGTTAGGTCCCAAGTGACCTTTTCCCCTTACCCCGCATTTGACGATTGCGCTTTTATCTTATTTTTAAGCAGTGATGTGATGGAGCAGTCGTTTCTATAGGCAACTAAGAGTGTCTCCGCAGCCTCGTATCTATAGTAGCGAAAACGTGGGTAGTTCTCATGCCCCAAATATCACAAAATAATATTTGGGCAAAAATATTTTAAAACCATAAAACAAATATAAATAAATATGAAATATTTAGGAAACAAGTAATTTACACCACAAGCTATGTACATAACACCCACTCCATAAATAGTTTGGAAACGTCAAGTGCGGGCACAAACATAAATATTACTTTCATTTCTTATGAATTAGTATATACGCGATGGCAGTGGCGGTTAAGTTGCCGACTGCAAATAAGTGTATGCGAGAAGGATTGAGTTCAAATCCTCGAAATAAATTTTTTTTTTTATTTTTTATTGAAAACAAACGCATATTGATAACAACATAGATATATCAAGTATTGGTATATCTATATATGCGAACGTGAGCACCTGAAAATGAAAAACATAAGGCAGGAATGAAAAATTGTAAAACAATAAATTTCAAAGCAAAATTTTATTAAAATATTTATTTAAAACCAACTACAGAAAATCACGAATACCAACATTTGTTATGAAGGTAAGGGAAACTGCAGAAAAACCTTACCAGTATTCTTACAAATTAAGTAAATTAAACAAATTGAACAAATCAAACAAATTATATACATATACATTTACAACGCCAGCCATGTCCATCGCACAAAATGACTCGTTGGCCATTAAACTTTACTAGAACAAAAATCACATAAATTAAACATCTAATATATAAAACAAATTGTATTTACAACAATGCACAGTATCATAAGGAACTAGAGAAAAAGTAAATAGTATTAGTGAACATAGATAATTAAAAAAGATGAATGACCAAAAAACATTGCCATACATGAAATGAAAAATGTGAAGAAGAGTAAATGGCCCAAGCTTGAAAAGGCAAACTAAAATTTGGTTTCATCATGCAAATGAAGATGCGTAGAGTCAGCACAAAATGATTTTGTTGTCATACCATGCGCTTGAAAATTGGACCGTACCTTACATGTTGCGGCTACAGTTTTTGTGCTGATCCGGTTCCGCTTTTTGGTCACTACATCTGAAACATTTGAAAACAAGCGTTCTGCTTCGGCGTTTGAATGAGGAAGAATGAAAATTGAATTAATTAATTTTTTTAAATTTAGAAAAAGTAGCGCGTTAAATTGATTCTTACATGAAAAAATTTCTTTCCACGTGTTTTCTACTGTGAGCATTGATAAATTTTGAATATGTTCGTCATTGAAAAGATTTGGCAAATCCAACCATTGCTGGTTAACGTTATTTACCAAATCATCGAGATTAAATATTAAACAAAGATCATTTAAATTATTGAATTTTTTTCTTGCCTCTTTAGACAAAGCAATTTCAGGATTTAAAATTTGAAGATCAAAAAAGAATTTATTACAATATGGCAATCTTTCTATAATTCCAGCTGTAGCTGTTTTGTAAAATAATAAGCCATTACTTTTAATTTTTAAAACAATCTCACTGTCTAAAGTGTCAAGTAAATTTTGACAAGGATCACAGACTTTAATAGATTATAAAGGCAAAATATTATCAGATACCATTGAATTAATTGGGATGTTATTCAAAGCATCTGTTTCCAAAAAGCACATTGCCATCTTCAGCATCCATTCGCTACGTTTCGCTAAAATATGAATATAAGTTTCGCGACTTTGAAATAGAGCATTAAAGACATTGAAAGTATTTCAACTAAATTCTAAAAATAACAAATATGAGTGAAGCTCGTTGTTTATAAAGCCATTATAAATATCAGCTGAATTTTTTGATTTATTTTCAATAGACTTTAGAAAAAAGAAATTTTCTAGAGCTTCCCAATTCTCTAAAAGTCTCGCGATACATTTTTGAATGGAAAGCCATCTAGTGCCTACTACTTTGAGTATTTTTCTTTCCAGAACGTTTTAAAATTTTTGAAATTCTTTTAACTGAGCTGACCTTTTGGGATTCAAGAAAAATATGTTCCAACTGAGTGTAAAAAATCTGTACAATATTTTGGTAACTGTGCACAAGTTTTTGAAGCTATTAATGCTGAAGTATGAAGAATGCAATTTAATACAATTAAATTTGGATTGACTTTTCTTAGACGCGTAACAAAGGAATCATGTTTTCCAAACATCACTGACGCATTATCTGAAGCTACTGCAACTATATTTGTTAATGACACATTACGTTCTTGAAAAGATGACTCGAACGCTTCATATAATTTTAATGCTGAACAATCGGTTGCATCTAAATTAACTAAATCGAACAACTCAGTAATTATTTTCCCATTTGGCGCTATATATTTTACTAATATGCAGAGCAACTTATTACCGGCCGTAGTTGTGCTCTCATCAACTAAAACTGAAAATTTATTATGACTAAGATTTTGTGATAAATCTTGCGATTGTTTCTCACCTAAAACATTTCTGATAATGCTACAACATTTTTTTCTCGACAATACCATTTGGCCAAGAACACCCTTTGTAACACTAACTGTACTAAATACCGCGACCTTGTCGTCAACACAAGAAAGAGGAATATTATGCGTTGCGACGAATGCTGCTAACGTTATTTCTGCTTTTTTCATATTTTCTTTGGCTTCATTTTTATCAACTACACAACTTTGATCATCTGAAGCAGATGGCAAAGTAGGATCTATAATCCGCGATTTTTTAATGTGTTTTTTGGATTTGGCATGTGTAATCGAAGTTGATTTTTTGCATGCCATTTCAATCTCACAAAACGAGCAGAGCGCTTTATTTTCATCCAAAGATCGACGTAACCAATCTTGAAATATTTCATTTTCTAACCATATATCATTAAATACTTTCCTTTTCGTGGTTGTCTGCTTATCATCCATTGACCTTGATTCTATTTCCATTGGGGAAGCCATATTCGATGATGATAGTACACACGATGATAAGACACACGATGATGATACACACTTTGAAAACACAATAGGCGGTTAACAGTTTCCCGCTCAACTGCTTCTTTTTGTATAGGGGAGAGTCCTCCAGTACCGTCAATCGCGCGCAACAGAAAAAGAGGAAGGAGGAAGATGAAAAATGGAAGAAAGAGTTAAGGACGTTCTATGGCCCCAGCAAAAAATGTAGGATATTCCTGAATTTTGGATATGCATTAGTATGCTATAAAAAAATAAGGCTTAATTTTTTTCAGAATATTTTACCGTATGGTTTGGCTGAAATTAAGGGTGGAAAAATTTTTTTAGCATGGGCTTTTACGACAATTTTATAAAATGTATAAAATTTGATCCAAATGTAAGATTTTAATCATTTTGTGCTTAAATTGATGGTATTTTATAGAAAATAACATATTCGAAAATGAGCGTTGTTTACCGTTTAGTTTTTTTATAAATTTAAAAAAAACCGATTTCTGATTTGTTTCAGTTGGCAACGAAGATACGAAGTCTTTGCGCAAGTGCGGCAAATCCATGTACGGTTTGAACTGCGTACGATTCCAACGTTATACATATTGATATGCATATATGCATATAATAAAAACTTATATGTCGTAAATTAGTTACATAAAAAAATACTCGTTTAAAAATTCTTTATTTAAGAAATGGCAACATTTTACAAAATATTCTATAATAATATAAAAATCAAGTTTTGGCATATCGAACAAAGTTCAAATATTATGGAATTAAAATTGTTTCAGTAAATCTTTGAATTTAAAACTATATCAACTTTTTAAGTTTAATTTATGAATTTGTTTCTTTGTTGCAAATCGTCCAGTAATATTGGAACGAAACTGATCTTGCTTTTTGTTCATTTTTTAGGTTAGTTATATGCACGCTACTTTCACACGAGATTTAAGAATAATAATGTACGCGGCATAGCCCACGTATACAATACTTTGCTAGGCAGTGCTACCAACTCTTATCTCATGCAAGTCTTCCCCCGCTCCCCTTAAACGCTTGCCCCTCAACGAGGCTATAGAATGTCCTTAAAGGGAGTCAGGACAAAATCGCCGGTGTGGAAGGTAGTTAACCGGGAGAGGGGAGGAGGGAAAAGGGCGGATGAGGAAATAAGAATAGAGGAGTAGAAAGAATACTTCATGAGACTCCTGGGGTGTGTGAAGAGAATGGTTAGGTTTGGGGATGAGAGAAAGCGAGTTGAAATGGGAAGAGTTCCAAGCGGTGCTGAAGGGATTGAAGAAGGAGAAGGCGGCAGGAGGGGATGGAATTGTGTATGAGGTATAGAGATATGGGGGGAAAGACGTGGAGGAATGGTTATGGAGTGGTGGTGCCGGTTTCGAAGAAAGGGAATGGGAGAAAGAGGGTGGATTATGGAGGAGTGACGCTGACAGCGACGGCATATAAGATTTATGCGTCAATGTTAGCGGAAAGGCTGAGGAGAGACATAGAGAGGAAGAGAATACTGCCGTCGAGTCCAGCGGGGTTTTGGAGGGAGTTGGGGTGCATAGATAATATCTATGTACTCAGCTACCTAATAAATAGGCAAGTCTGGGA
>JAQQBS010001423.1:4378545-4397234 GCA_030347275.1 Microctonus aethiopoides
TGCACGCCCGTAACTCCATAAATGAGTTGTTCTAACGCATTCTTGCTTAGTAACGCTTAATATTTTTCTCCGTGTGGAGATGAAAGTTGATTATGAGTGAGTGATTGTAATTTGATATTATTTCTCAAGTGTAAATTCAAATTATCACTATGTAATATTACACTGTCCAAGAAATGTTTTAGGAAATTTTTCCACACTCTGAATTCAAACCAATCTAGGGACTGAATATTTCCAGTTGTTCCTTTAAGTATAATGATTACCTCTACTTCTTTATCCGAAGGTTTGACAGACTTTACAGCATCAGAACAGTGCCCAGTCTACGAATCAATTAATAACAAACTTTTTGATTCAACATTTGGGAAAAATACATTTTTTAACCAAATTTTTCAAATGATCTGAAAATAACAGTCATATTAACGCAAACATTATAGAATGTTATATTTAGCATGGTGTGTATACCTGAGGTAAGTGTTCCAGATTTTGATACTTCTACGTATATATTATATTGTCAAAAATTATTTGTCAATATTCCACTGTTAATACGAACGTACTTGGCGCGTCCGATCAGTCGATGAATTTCGTTTTCGTTGAAATACTATGTATAATTCATTTTGATAGCGAATTTGTTGTACATATAATATCATTAAGAACATTTACTTATTGCATTTATATCACAGTCTTTCATAAATATTAGCATTAAGAATTCAACAGCCACATCTGCCACGCAGCGCATGCGTCAAGATATTCTACGGTCATCATCAGTTATGCTTATTTCGAACGCGCCAAGTACGTTCGTATTAAAAGTGGGATATTGACAAATAATTTTTGACAATATAATTAGATTGATTACAATAGGTGATGATGAGGTTTCTTGGAAATGGCAATCAATAACACCTATTATTTGTTCAATAATATTAATATGTATTCTGCTATAAACATAAATAACTATTATAATTTCATAGTATGTCTATAACCTTATATTGTGCACTTGGCAATAATGACTAATATCAAATCTTTTTGTAAAGTAATTTTTTCAAAGTAATTTTTTCAATGAAATTTTTTTGTCATACAATAACTTGGCGCCTTTTTTTTTCTTTTTTTTTTTGAAAAAAGTTATTTCGATCTTAATATCACTTGTTTTTTTACTACAAGTGCAATAATTAAAATTGAAACTTTCTGAGATAATAGATATTTTCTGATTTATACTTAATAAACAATATAGATAATGAACATAAATCATCTATATAAAAATCTATCGACTGGTTGGTCGGTCGGCCGAGTGGGAAGACGCAAAGTCTACCACGCGGACGGCTCGGGTTCGAATCCCGGCCTAGTTCCGTTCCTGCCTTCGGACAGTGAACACGTTGCCATTCCTAGGCTCAGTATTTGTGACTTTCCAAACGCGATTCAAACTGTGATCAGTATATTAAACATCCCTGGGGATAGTTCCCCATTTTCGCTAAGTGATTGGCACATTGGCCAAGCAATTTTCGTAAAAATAGTGCTAAAAAGCGTAATATCAGCATCAAACATAACCTAAACGTACCTACAGGGCAGACGCCCAGGGCCGTAAGAATCAAATATGGCCCCAGCCACAAAAAGGAAAAATGAAGAAGATAACTTCATTGAATCCAAACCCAGTACCAGCAAAGACGCCAAATCTAAAAGAAAGCCTGTAATTCTAAGCTCAATTCAGTTCGACAGAAGCTTTAAACTTCTTGAAAAAAAATTTAAAGAAGATGCATCTAGTAAAGTGGCGCCCCGCCTTGACGTTCCCAGAAGGCGCACGAGCATAGATAAGCAAATCTGCAACACCGACCAAGCAGCCAACCCTAGTGATATAATTGACATCTCACAAGACCCCAATGATGAAATGGAAGGAGACTGGTTCGAACCCAAAAAAACCCAGAAGCCTTCGCAAGCCCCAAACAGCAATACAACGGTCGAACATGCAAACAGATACGAAATTCTAGATACACAACCCAATGAACCTAACCAAACAAGCGACACCCAAAGCACAAATAAAAATAAGACACACAAACCGCCGCCCATCACAGTGCATAATAGCACCATCAAAACAATTATTCTTCTCCTGAACAAATATGAACTAGGAAAAGAACCCATTAGACTTAGACAAATCAATGGACTTGATAACACCATAAACATCCAAGCCGATAACCTAGACAACTACAATAAAACCATCCAAGCACTAAAAGCAGAACAATCAGAATTCTACACTTATACACCTAAAAGTGCGAAAATTAAATCAATCGTCTTAAAAGGAGTCAAAGGGGACTTCTCTGAAGAAAATATACTTGAAGCTCTACTAAGTAACAACTACAATAACGTAAAAATTATCAAAATCGTTAAAATCAACTTCAACAAAGGAAACAATAACAATCACCACTTTCTAGTGCAAATATCTAATGACAGTCACCTTTCAGAACTAATGAAAACCAAATATATTTTATATCAGGCTGTGAAATGGGAGCATCTTAGAAAAAAGAAGATATTCCAATGTAAAAACTGTCAGCGCCTTGGACATGCCAGCACAAACTGCCACTTGAAATACAGATGCGTCAAGTGCAGTCACAACCACAAGCCGGGAGAATGCACAATCACCGAAAAAACTGATAACAATTTACTGAGATGTGCCAACTGCGGGGAAACTGGCCACCCAGCAAGCTACAGAGGGTGTCCATACATCAAAAACGCTACAAAATTAGTTAACAACGCCAAAAGAGTCAATAATCAAAAGATTCATTCTAAAATAACAAATATACAAAGGATGGTAAGCCCAGGTGTCACATACTCTGCCATTGCATCAGGCTCATCAGCTAATCCGCCAACAGCACCCCGACCCCCGGTCAATGACATGCACCACACAGACACAGACAATACATCATCCCCCAAAATGGAAAACGCAGACAACACCCCCTCATGGGTTAACATGATCAAGCACGAGATGCTAAACATAATCAATAGACTATCCAATATAGAAAAGCAACTTACAAACGACCATTGCAGGATAAACAACCTATTTGAAATCTTGCAATGCCAAATCGAGACAGCCTAATGGATCAAGAAACCGCCAATCACTCCAACAATAAACGGGCGACCACAAATATAGTAGACGCCAATAACCTAAATATAGCAGCCATCAATGTAAATTCTCTCATCAGTATGGCCAAAAGAGTGGAGCTTGAAATATTCGTCTCCAATCATGATATAGACATAGCGCTTATATCCGAAACCAAGCTAAGACCATACTATAAGCCAAGAATCACAGGTTACGATATAATAAGAACTGACAGATCGAATGGACAAGCAGGAGGAGGGACAGCAATCATAATAAAGCAGGAGTTACTTTATGAAACAATTCACCTTACCCAAACAAAAGAAACCCTGGAGCACACCATAATAAAAATAAGTCTGCCTCACCACAAGAATCTCCTAATTGGAAGCATATATGCTGCATCGAAAAATGAAAAAGTGGAACAGTTCAAAAAAGATTTAAATAAATTATGTGAAGAATTGAGACTAGATAAATGCGAAAACTACTTCCTACTGGCAGGCGACTTGAACGCCAGACACAGCATCTATGGAGACGTGAGAAATAACAGCAGAGGATACGCCCTCAAAAATTGGGAAGCCGCCAACTCCGCCAAATATAAATTAAACATTATTCCAACCGCAGAACCATCCTTTCCACGTAGTAACGCTTATATAGATCTTTGCTTAATTGATGTCAGAATCAGTCTCAATAATCTAATATATGGCAAAATACAAACTCGAGCATACGATAGTGACCATCGAGCGCTTATCATGCAAATAGAACTACCAAACAATATTAGACCCCCACCCAAACCCCCAAAGCCAAACACACTCTTATACAAAAAAACTAAATGGACTAAATTTACACAAAAACTCCAGACAAACAATAAAATAATAATTCCTGACTGCGAAAACCTGGACAAACAGCAAATAGACTTATTCATCAACCAAATCAACGAGCAAATTCTTGACGAAATGAACAAGCAAATTCCAAGATCCACAAACAAAACCAAACCAAGCATCTACACATCCAAAACATATTTGAGACTAACTAAGCACAAATCTTTTCTACTTACAAAGCTGCATCAAATACAGAAGCAAAATGACAGCCAACACTATAAACCGCAAATCGCAAAAATAAAATCACTTATAAAAGACACCAGACTTAAAATTAACAACCTAGTCAACATAAAAACAGAAAACCACTGGGAAAAAACCCTAGGAAAAATAGATCACAAACAACCTGAGAAGTTTTTCCCTATCATCAATAAAATATTCTGACCTAAGTCATTCACTGAACCCCCCAAACTAGCAATCACCATCAATGAAGCTCCGTCCCTTGTAAACAGCAAAGTAGATCTGAAAAAGTATACACTCGTGGATAATAAATACGACATCACGGAAATGACTGACAAAACTAACATCCTGGGAGCGTATTTCGAATACATCAACTCACCAAAACAACTAAATACATCATCCCGACTCAAGGGAATTATCGATAATGAAATAGCAAACGACAAGCGAGACTTTGACCAAAGATGCAATCATCCCACAACTAACTTCACAAGAACTAATAAAGCTACATGGCCCTCTCATGAAGTCAACGAACACAAATACTTCTGTAACATAGCTGAAGTCACCAACATTGTAAAAAAACTGCCAAATAAAACCTCAACTGGCCTCGACATGATACCAGCTATAGTTTTAAAACATCTACCGCAGATATACATACGAAATTACACCATTCTTTTTAACAACGCGCTAAATCTGAAATATTTTCCAGAGGGGTGGAAAAATGCCAAAATAGTGCCCATTTTAAAAAAGGGCAAAGACCCCACAAAACCATCCAGCTATCGTCCGATCAGCCTAACACCGAACATTAGCAAAGTTTACGAAGCCATCATAAACAACAGAGTAATAGAACACTGTAATAAAAATGCAATAATTCCTAACAACCAATACGGTTTTAGAGCCAAACATTCCACCACGCATGCGATTAACAAATTACTTTCTGACACATTCACATATCTCAACAATGGCAAAACTGTTGGAGCCACCCTCATCGATTTGGAAAAGGCGTTCGACTCGGTGTGGATCAATGGTCTCATATTCAAGCTAAAAAGGAAAAATATGAATACAAATCTAATTCACACAATATGGGACATGATTACAGGTCGTGAGTTCCAAGTCAGTCTAGGAAACGAATCAAGTAATACTTTTAAAATCAAAGAAGGACTACCACAAGGAATGGTCAACTCGCCTTATTTATTTAATATCTTCACATCGGACATCATCAACGCATATCATCTCAATTCAGGCAACAACAGTCATTCGATTGCATTTGCTGACGATCTTATCATCTACGTAGCTGACACCACCACAGAAGGTGTACACAAGAAACTCAATCCCATCATCAACAACATTTACAACATGTATAACACTTGGAATCTGAAAGTAAATCCGGACAAATCAGAGACAATAGTATTTTCAAGACCAGCCAGGTTCATAACTAAAAGCAAACGTTCAAACACGAAGGACTTCGCGATCTCCATCAAAACGTTGCATAATGACAAAATCACACACATACCAACAAAAAACACTGTCAAATATCTTGGAGTACACTTTGACAAATTGCTGAAATGCAACTCCCATATTGAAATACAACTAAAAAAAGCAAGAAATGCTTTCAAAGCATTACATCACTTATTTTACAATAAACATCTGTCAAGCAAAGCCAAAACATTATGTTATCTTCTACTCATTCGACCTTTAATCATGTACGCGGCACCCATATGGTGGAATGTGAGTGCCAATCAAATGGAGAAAATACGTGCATTCGAGAGATCTTGCCTGAGAGCTATCCTCAACATGCATAAAACAGCTGACTCAGACTTCAAAATCAACTTCAGCAACAAGGAACTCTACGATAAAGCCAACATCTCAAGGATCGACATCTTCCTTCTAAAACTTACGAGAAACTACTATGCTCATCTTGTGAACAGCACTAACGATGACATAAAACATCTAGCCACAACATTACCACTCGATATCATCAACAGCCTCGAAAGGGGCCTCTTTCCCCCACAAACATTTATATACCTTGACCAACTAGGAATAATTCAGGACAACAAAAACATCCCAACAATTTATCACAAAGCTAGACACAAAACCGATAAGTCAATTCCAATAAAAGAGTGGTACAACAAACCACTCAAGTACTCCCGCGCGATGGCAGAGCGCGATAGCCAGGACAACTACCGTTCAAAAAAAATATATTGGTGGCTTTACAACAAACATCAAGGTCAACAGCAAGTCGAAAATCCGAGACAAGGGATAGGATAAAGTTAAAACCATCTAGTGAACTCACAAACACATATCAAATCATATAATATGCAAGGGAATATCCCAGATCTACGCAAATGATCCCATTTACATCATAAGAACACTTGTAAATACCTGTAAATATTGTAAATACAAATCCCCAATCCCAATCCCACCCCATCCCTATCCCCCCTCACAATTTCAACCTTTAACTTTATAATTAGCTAGCCTAAAAGCAAAGGAAGATTGGTTTTTTTCAGGATCTGCCCAGAACGATCCTGCTTTTCCAGCCCTAAAAGCGAAACAAGAGTACGGACCTAATAAAAAACATAGTCCATTTTAACACGATACAAACCCAAAACACATAGATAATTTACAGCAACCGTAAGGAGATGAGTACTGCACCGCAGGCATACGACTCCTTTGATTCACTTAAATTGAGAGGTCTTTTTATTTTGTTCACTTAAACCTTTGTTCTCATGATAAGAAACATGAGCTTTATTTGTATTAAGTTCTACACCTGCTTGTATAAATATTGTAAAATGTAAAAATGGGAACTAAATAAAATAAACAATTTAACTATAAAAAGGTTCGAATCCCGGCAGAGCGCAGTATTTTTTCGGAAGAAAAATATTAGCCTCGTTGGATCAATCTATCTAATTTTGAAAAAGCACCGATTATAGAATTGACTTGGTGGCAGTTCTGTAAAGCGGGAGGCCAGCTCATACGAGGAGTTGGGTGGTCGGTTGTACCTATAGTGGGTTTACTGCAGTTCCTCACTATCGAGTGCGAATGCGGATGCTTCTAATATAAAGTCGGCTGCAGCCGCTGATAGAGGATTCAAGTGGGGTAAAGGAGATAAAGTGACATAAGGAGAGATGTAAAGGACACGCAAGAGTCGTATATCTATAAAAATCTTTTTTTTTTTATAAAAATCTATCGTAGCTTGAATTTTTTCTAAAAAGTAAACGAAATTCAGAATTCTCATAAAATATAGGAACATAAAAGAAATAACAATTATCGATTCCCACATGGTAGTTGTTAGAGATTGCACGAAATTAATTTCCAGTAAAGTAGATTAATAATGGACAGGCTGGTTAAGAAAAATATATTGTTTATTAATTAAATTAATATGAAAAAAGATGTTGCACAAATAATATACAAAACAATAAAGAATATCTGGTGAGCGCGATTATTGCAGTTGGCGGAATGCAATGCACGTGTCGCACACGCGGTACACGCAGTTTAGTAATATGTGGATTGTAAGTCCACAATTATTACTTACGATTAATGCAATATTTTTACTTTCAATGAATTAACCGATCAAAGATGATTATGATGCAATTAATAACGATGTATGCAGTTTTATGAGTTCACACAAAATCACACACACAATTATACAATGCACTCGCCACGTGGGTTGTAAGGCCACGAGGTTCACAACGATTATTTCAGTTTAGATTTCAATTATTCACACACAGATTGTTCACGATTATTACACAATGCGGTTAACAATTATTTCAATAAGTTCAATGCGATATAAATGACAACGATTTAATACACGAAGAAATTCAAACGATTATTACAGCAGAATGAATTTGCGCAGGTTAATGGCGTCAAAAATGTAGCAACAGTTGTACGGTCAGTTGAACAGTGGTAGCGGTAGACGAATTGGGCACAGACAAAATAGCCAAAAATGCCTAGTAATATTAATTGACCAATGCACGCGATGCATTTTGGCAGGTTGCGTCATTAGGGTCAAAAATAAGTGACCAAAATTAATGGCGTCGATTTAAATTGATTAATTTCATAGATCTTTCTCGAACAGTAGTATATTATCAATCAATTGAATAATGATCAAATTTCACGAGAAAAATTTACCACCACCCCCGTTATATTCTGAGTATAAGTATCAATATAACGTAGTATAAGACTCGTATGAAAAGTGGCAAATGAACATAAAAAATTTCGACATCGATAACTATATATTGATTACAGCAGGTGATGAGAATTTTTGGAAATGACAGTGAATGACACTTGTCCTAAACCTATATATTGTTATGATCATGAATAACAAATACAATTATTTAGTTAGCCCATTACCTTATTTTATGCACTTGGCAATACAAATTGATATGAATTCATTTTATGAAGTAGTTTAACGAATTATTCAATGAATTACACATATTTATCATCGAGCGAAGTCATATAAGCACTTCGTGCCCTTTTTTATATTTGTTGGAGTATGTTATCTGACTATAGGTATCATTTCTTTTTCTAGTAAAAGTAAAATGATTGAAATCGAAGCTCATAGAGATAATGTATATTTTTCAAATTTCTATTCAGAATCATAAAGTATAGATTTATTTTCTTTTCTCAAAAATTCATCGTATTTTGTAGCGGTTTCCGAGCCTAGTTTTTGAATTTTATGTATAGTAAATAGTTTTTGAATTTTGTGTGTAATAAAAAAATAACAATTTCATAACATGAAAGCAGCGGAAATTATTTTCGAATAACACATGCTCGATTTATTACTAGAAATTTAACATTTATTTCCGTAATCGAATGACCTGACGGTGAGGAAAGTTCAATTCTTTTTACACACAAATACAAATTCATCTGGTCCAATAGAATAAAAATCGGTCTATCAATAAACTTTTTTGTATGAAATAATAATTCCAAAATTGATTCAAAGTTCTAACATTCAATTGTGTGATATTTAGAGATTTTTTTAAGTGATATTTCATGTATTTTTTATTTATATTAAATAAAAATATTGAATTAGTTTTTTTCATGATAGCTGAAAATGAATATCCGTTCTTATTATTATTATTACTATAACTATGTTTCGACGGTAACTCATCATCTTCAAAAATTTTCAGATTAATGTTGGGACTGACCGCTAGAGCGGGGAAATAATAATAATAATAATAATAGTATGCTTCTTAATATTATTTCCGATTAGTGTCAAAGTTGACCGCTAGAGTAGAGAAAAAATAATAGTTTGGTCATGACTGAGAAGGATGAACATATAAAGATAATGTGTATTAGAAAAAGACTGTCCAAAATTGGACTAAAAATAGACAAATACATAGGCCATAAGACGAGAAAAAACAGGACACTAGGGGACACTTCGATTCAACTAGGGACAAGCTTATGTAACCTTAAACATATTGATGAAAAATAAAGACGCCGAATAGACGACCACGACCAAGACTGAATAATTTTCATCGTGAAAATCATGAGTTTTCAAATTTAATTCAATATATCTTTCATCAAACGGCACGTAAGAGAAAAATAAAATTAGTTCCATTATATAATTTTGACACGAGCTTTCAATTCCGCCTATTATTTTTTCGCTAAATTTTATGCATTTATGAGATCTCATCACAGTGGTCTCCTCCAACTTTGGACTTCGCGTATAGATACACGTTACGTAGTATCTCGCTCCGCAGTGAACTCGGCGCGAGACATTACCATGTCTCTTGATAAAAAGTAGAAGATGGAAGTAATAGTATAGTTAATATAAGTAGTAGTAATGATTGTCAATTCAACACATAAGATCCAAAATTAAAATGAAGTAGTAAATAGAATATATAATAGATAAGCAGTTTCGCATGCACAGTTATATACATCAGGCGCAATCATCATTAGTTGTTCCCTTGTCAAGTAAATATTGTTATAGTTTGTGTTTGAATATCGGTAGAGATGCTCCGTTATTTCCACTGGGCGAGAATGCCAAAAATAAACCCCAGTAAGCTGAAATGAATTTGCATATATTGCAATTCAATATAGTGAAATGTGGCTAGAGATGTATTGCGTGACGACCACCTTGTATCTTCACTTTTTCTCACAATTATGTCGTTCATACACTGAGGTGTGCAACCAGATAGTTATTTGTAGATTAGTATACTCATAAAGTAACACCTTCTATTGCTAACATTAAGCCACTTTATCCTTCTACGGCACAGTGTTATTATTCATCTCTACGTACGTTGTAGATGAGACGGATGGCACTATCCATCAGACGCTGCAGTTTGGTATTGAATTCGGTCGAAAGATCGTTATGAAATGTAGAGAACATCATTAGTGGTGAGTCGAGGAGAAAACCTCACGTCATCCCGTTTCAATCCTAACAACTCGCTTAAGTACAATGGTGCATTACTTGGCAATATATTGAAGGTCATTATCCCCATAAAGTGTAATCTTCTATTATAAACATTTATCCATTTTAGTTTTTGTCTATATGGAGTAATATGTTGATCGTGTGAAAGATTTTAGATATACCTGATAGCACAATTTATCAATCTTTGTAACTTGGTTTGTAACCACGGTCAGATCGTTGTACACCACACAACAATAATCGATTAAAGCAAATATAAGTGTTCGGACTAACTTTATACGAAGTTCTGTTGAAAAAGCGTGTTTGTAGTACTTGAGTTTGTGTAAAGTACAATGCACATGACTAGATATGTGAGACATGTGCTTCTTCCATGACAAGTTGGATTGCAAAATCACACTCAGGCCACGAACATGGTCAACAAACGGTATTGTCTCTCCATTAATAGATATGAGCAGTTGATATCTGTCAATCGCATTGATATATGTAGGAGAGCCATGGACTACTTTAGCTAGTGCCTGCTGAATGTCTGATAGAGAAGCATGTAGATAAATTTGTGTGTCATCGGAAAATACAATGTGTTTTGTGTGTTGAAGATTTCTTCCGATGTCATTTATAGTTATGGAGAATAATAATGGACCCAAGACTGACCCTTGCGGTACACCAGCGTTTACTTGAACCTATTTAGACTCCGTGCCATTATGCTCATCAACAATGATATGTGACCTTCTCGTAAGACACTGATAGATCCATGCAAGGGTAAACTCGGAGAAACCCATATGCGCCAGCTTTAACGGTAAGCCCGCATGAGACACCATATCAAACGCTTTACTAAATTTGAAGAGAACTAAGATGGTAATTTGTCCATTGTCAGCTGCTTCCGTCACATCATGCCATTGTTTTAATAGTGCGGTTTGAGGATTATAGCCTCTTCTATAACCCGATTGGAATGGATCTTGCAGATGGTTTTCGTTTTAGTAGTCTAGTATTTGTTTATGTATTAGTCTCTCAAACGATTTTGAAATGTCACACAAATTCGCAATTGGCTTTGTGTCGGCCGGTGATCGCGGCATGTTCACCTTGGATAAAGCTCTTATAAAAGCTCTCTTCCATTAAATTGGAAACAGTGAATTTGTGATGCAGTAATTGAAAATAGATGTAAGCACATAGGCTTGAGATGGCGCCAACAGTCCGATAGTAGAAGCTGAGATTGAGTCAGGTCCAGCCGAGTGAGAGTTGAACACAGGTGATAAAATAAGCTGATAAATATCTACAGTATCCACTGTACTCAACTTGAATTGAGACGATCCATAGTTGATTTCACGAATAGCTATTTCAAGATTGGCAGCAGTGCAAGCATTAACACTTGATGTAATGGCGGAAAGGTAGTCAATAAGGTGGTTCGGTGTATAGAAGTGAAGAGGTGTGAAGTCGTGGATGTTTTAGCCAAGTGCAACGATGACAACATACGCCACATTGTAGAAGCATTAGAAATCGATTTCAACTTCCCATTATAATATTCTTGTTTCGCAAGTTTCAAGTCCATAGACAAATCGTTTCTAAATTGCTTATTAATTTGCTATTTTGAAAATAATCCCGCGCGTTTTGTACTTTCGTATAATCGGTCACGACGATTGATTTTAGACTTGAGATCATGGTTTAGCCACGGTACTCTAGAACATTTAGAGTGGATCATGTGGATCGGAGCAAGCTGGTCTACTGCTTGGAGGATAGTATCCTCAACTTCAGATACAATGTTACTGATATCAAGAGTAGCCGGTGATGAAGTCAATACTGATTCGACTATCTTTAGTGAAAGAGATTTTGCTGTATCATGAAGATAGTTAGCTTCGAAGTTAGTAGATAATAAGTCACAATTTAAATCTCCAACAATAATGACATTTTTATAGTTATGGTAGAAATTACAAAATTCATCAACAAACGTATTCAACAATCCTTTTGGTCTCCTATAAATAATGGTGAACAAGATACTGTCTTGCGGCGAATTATCAATGTCGGCTATGATAAATTCCGGCTTATTAAAAATGTCATTCAACGAAGTACACAACACCAAAGCTTTCAGATACTCGTGTACGTAACATGCTACTCCTCCGCCTAAACGGTGATGACGATCGTTTTGCAACAAGAAATAACCTTGTATATTAACTAGCTCAACCGAAATATTTGGCTTTAGCCATATTTCAGTTATTGCGGTTATATGGTAATTGTGATCAGCCACAAAAGCACGAATTTGGTCAATGTGTCCCAGAAGAGAATTTACATTAAAGTACATAATCTGCAAATCAGATGTAGCTGTACGTTAAAGATGACGATGTAGCAGATGTCATGAGCGAAGTGGAAGCTAGTCAATTTGATGCTAGCAAATGAAGATCAGATTCAGTTGTTATAATAATTTTCTCTAAGCCGTCATAATCCATACATATTTCCACTTATTTATTTTAGCGCTCTCTTAAGCTTTACGATAAAGCGTAAATGTCGACGTAGGAAGGCATTCATTCACATATACATTGCCACGTGTATTCAATTCAAAGACGTGGTTCAGTGTAAGTTGTCGTTCATGTCTCTTAATATTAATGACGTGTTCGGCTATTTGCTGAGACTTGAATTTGACAATGAGAGATCATTTAGACATTCGACCATCACGTAACGAGGAAGACGAATCATGTTTTGTGCTGGTACGTCGAATCTCCAGCACACCAGTAGCCAGTTGATGCAAATCAAGTGAAGATAATACTTTATTTACTATTACTTGTGGTTTATCCAAAAGTTGTGCTGGTAAACCAGAGATGATAATCTCAGACAAAGGATTGGAGACCTTGGAGACCCCTTAGTTCCATTCTTGAGTTGATGAAATTCTTGAAGTAGTGTTTTATTTTGAGCAGCAAGATCAGCCAGTAGTTTGGATAGCAAGTCATTTTGCTGTTCAAGTTTTCTTATTTTAACCTGATGGTCAGCTACAGAATTCGCTATGTTCTTAATTTCATTTAATTTATCATTTTGTTCATTCGTTTTAGTGTTTTGTTCGTTCAGCTTATTAGTCTGATCATTAAACGAAGAAGCCTGCTTGAACAGTACCTTAGACAGGTGGTTATTGAAAAGCGTTTGTTGAGTGATAAACACATTTAATGAAGCTTCAAGAGACGACATAATAGGTGTATTTAGTGAAATCACTTCAGATGTTGGTGACTCTACAGCTGAAGACGACATTGATCTTACTTTTGTCTGTTGCTTGTAAGAAGATTGAGTGTCTTGCGGCATTATTGAGAAGAATTTAGTATAACAACGAAAATTAGCAGCATGACTTGCCAAATAAATTTGTTGCAGCTAGGATGAAATAGACGTAAACACGTACTGCATTGCCGACGTTCACGCACTAACGGCTGATTACATTTAAAGCAATTTATAGGCATACAGATACCCTTATTACCGGCCGTGTTGGAAGATTTCAGTGCAATCAGATGACATTCGATACTCTATGGCGTAACAATAGTGAACAGTATAATTAATTTTGCTACGTTGAACCAGCGCAGAGATAAGATGCGCATGCATATGCGCTACAGTTGAAAACCTGAAACACTAGCAAATATTTTCCTCCAGCAGACTTTTAGGTTAAAAAAAACCATAAATTAAATCACTGAATATCCAAAAAATAAGTCGATCCGACTGTCAATTTATTATCAATATGGACAGGCTTAGTCAAGGCAAGCTCTAGAATCTGCAACAAAATGCCCGAACGAAAGCAAATAGCAGAAAGAGCACTAAAACTAGACAACAAAATTAAAGCGTGCACTTATACTTACAGCGAAAGCGGAAGGTTGAAGTATCAGTTATATATTTCAGTTTGTCGATGAGAAAACGATGTTTGACATCCTTCAACTTGATGGAAAAATTATTTCGATATTTTTTATAGATCTGGTAATTCAGTAATAAGTAACGTTTCGCATGTTTGTACAACCGGTTACGATGTTTGATCTCAGTCTTAAGTTCGGACGTCAGCCATGAAAATTTATGCTTAGCAACTTTCCACGTTTGTAATGGAGCTAATTCATCAAGAGTAGAGAGAATATATTTTTCCATATCAGATGCAATATGTTCTACTTCTTTTTGCAGCGTTGTTTGTGAAAATAGTTCACATAGTGAAGGAACATCTGTTCGCAGTAAATTATTGAATTCGAATTCGTCAAGATTATTTTTGTTACGCCTCTGCACAATTCGGTTCGCAGGTGGTAGTGACGACACATTATAATGTGTTGTAATAAGATCATGCCCAGTAATGAACGCTGCGTCAGATTTTTTGTACGTAGTAATTTTGGTGAGATCGTCAACCAGAAACAAGTTAAGCAACATGACCGATGTAGTCATGTGATGAGTAGAATCAGACGGTGTTAATTTTAGCGCTAGTGACTCAGCCATATCCCGTACATAACCAGCTTCGTAATTCTGGGACAACAAATCACAGTTCATATCCCCAGTGACAATATTATTTTTAGCAATCGGATAATTACAAAATTCATTAACGAACACGTTGAAAAGTATTCCCTTTGAACGTTTATAGACTGAAGCAAGCAATATACTATCCTGATTCGATTGTTGATAATCATGAATTCAGTCTCATGAATAGAATCATTTGGAGAAACAGACAATATGGTGGATGAGATACGAACGCAGCAAGCAACACCGTCGCTTACACTTAGTGTGTGTTCATTTCGTAGAAGGGAATAGCCATTAACATTGATTAACTCTCCACGAATTCCCGGCTTAAGCCAGGCTTTAGCAATTGAAGTAATATAACAGTTGTGCTCCATTGCATGAGCACATATAAGATCGATATATCGTGTCAAAGAATTAGCATTAATATGACATACGCTAATATTTGCCACTGAACCGGCCAATGGCGCCACGCCATTTGTAGTGCAGAGTCTAGTCAATCAGAAAAATCAATTAAGGAGGTTGGGGCGTTACGTACTAATAGAAAATTGTACAAAAAATATATATTGTAGAAAACAACATTTGAAATCTCCCCTATGAATTTGAAGGAAATTGTCTCGTCAGAATAGAAGAAAATAAATAGCAAAATAGTCCGAAACTACATGAGCTCTTATGGGCGAAAACTTTGGGATGCTTTAAAAAAAAACTAAACAAAGAAATGTTAATGAAACACTTTGCACAACCAACTGCAATATTCTCAGAAGACTCATGTAAAATTTGAACTCGATTCATTCGCTGGATTTATTGCATTGATAAAAAATATATCCTTTAATTTTTATTATATAATTTAATTATAATACCTTTAGGAAAATACATTATTGTGAATAAATAAGCGATTTTCACGTGAACAATAAATTTTATCATGTTCACAGCATTTATATCAAATTTTGGGAAATGTTAAAAATTAATGGGATTGTTGACAACGTATTATAGGTTAGACTCGAACCTAAGTACCATGAAAACAGTAGTGTCAAGCCAAAATTTCATTCAAACGATTGGCGACGTTGCCAAATTGAGCGTTTTATTTATTCAGATTGAAACTACATTTTGTGGATGAGAAAATAGTTTCTCATTGGTATTACAGTTACTAAATCGTGAAAAATATTTAAAAACCATACATTTGTCATTACTACGTGCTCAAAAATGGACAAAACATTATACTTCATTTGTCCTTCCGACGTTGGCACTGCTTGCCTTGTTATATGCATTTACCACAGGTCAAACCCCTTACGTTGCGTCCCGCACAGTACTGCCCTAACCTCCTTAATCCAAGATCACTATCAGTTGTTATACTAATTACGTTAATTTTATCTTTACGTACGGAAATTTTATCTTTTGCCATACAATATAGAACATGTACTTGAGAACTCAAAAACTCATTCACATAGATATTTCCAGACACATTGCAGCTGAATATGTGCTTAATCGTTGTTTGGGTGAATTCAGGAGTATGAATGTTTTTCAGGTTTAAAAAACTGTACACACACACACTGGTAAATTTAATGTCAATTATATTAAATTAAGCACACAATATATTACACGATACAAATTAAATAATAGATGTTTAGTGAGCGAAGTTAATGTGTGAATTGTGATGGCGTCAAAATAAGTGTCGCTATTGTAATTTAGTATGATCAGCAAATAATCACGGGTTGTAAGGCCGCAATTAATAATGTTTAGGTGAACTCAGTAAATTGAATAAGATTAATTAGTTGTGGCGAATTATCAGTAAGATTGAAATACCGGCACAATGGCGTGCGACTCGTGGGTCGTAAATCCACTAAATTCGCGTAAACCACTGTGTATGTTTTATCAGTAACATTCACGAATAGTCAATAAGTGTTGTCAGTAATATAATGAATTTGTCATCACAAAAAGAATAGTAGACACAACGATAGACTCAGTTGATTTTCTCTAATTTTGCCGAAACAATAAACGCGGAGACAGTCAACGAGACGACAGGCGTAGTGATACTAAAAATGCATGCAGCACTAGTTGCATGCATGCAGTCCCAAAAAAGGGCGCATAAATATAACCGTCGTGTAGTCAAAGATGGCGCCAGTATGAATAATCATTGACAGTAGTGTCATTCTCAAACAATCGTTAGTAAGTTTTTGCGTCTCTGTAGATTAATGTCATGATAAGCAACATGTTCAGATTTGAACTTGACTATATACGATGATTTGATTTATTGACCTCCAGAAGTACCAGCCATAATCTTATTTTGACTGTTAATTTGACAAATGTCCAGAACGTCTGACATGAGATCGGTTGAATCTAAAAATTTTAGTACATTATCAACTACCACTCGAGGCTCAACAGTATGCTGTGTAGGTACACCCGAGATTATTACTTCCGGTGAAGGACGCAAGAACATATCAACGAGACCATGTTTTACTTCATTAACATCTTTAGCAATTTTATCGTGTTGCTGAACTAAATCAGACATGTTCTTAGAAAGATTTGCATTTTGCTGTTACAATTTTTTTATTCTCACTTGATGATCTGCAATAAACTTTGCAATGTTTTTCATTTCAGTTAGTTTATTGCTCTGCTCATTCAGACAATTTATGATTGAAAAAGAAATCTACGCAGTCAACAGTACAATTCGCACTAGACACAATGGCAAACCAAACAGCTGCCCCACAGTTTTGGCCACATAACGCAAAGCTATCGTTCTCGACGCTAGAAGCCCATTTTGCGCTTACGACCACAGACGAATTGACGCGTTTCTATTAGGTATTGATCAGTCTCAACGAGTCACATCTGATGGAAATACTAGACCTGGTAAATAATCCACCGGCTGACACGCGATACTAAAGGATCAAAGACGAGATGATCAAGGTTCAGCATATCGTAGGAGCGTCAAATCAAGCAGCTCCTCGAACACGAAGAACTTGGCGACCGGACGTCGTCACAATTCCTCCAGCAGCTACAAAACTTCGCAGGCACGACAACGTCTAGCGATTTCATCAAAACGCTTTGGCTCAACAGACTGCCAACGAAAATACATAAATATTAATAAAAAATATCAAATTTAGACGCTATTTTCGTGTCAATTTATAAAGATAAACGAAAAAATCATGATTGCCATTGGCAATCAAGAGCTAATGATGATTTTATGTAGATACGAGTTTTTGTTATATAAATTCTGGTAATAATTTAAAAAAAATTTTTTTCTGTAAGATCATTGAAAATGATTTTTTGACACATAAGTTTCATTTTAGTTATATTCAATCACTAGTTAATCACTTACATTTGATATGCTCTTAAAGAGTAATGAGACGTGCAATGACTTCTTAAAATTATTTCAAGCTATTTTTATAAGTAAATTTATAATAGATTACACCAAATTTTTTCAAAAAAATTAACTATCAGTTCAATTAAAGTATTATTATTATTATTAGAAAGTTATACCAGTAATTTAAATTATTCTTCGGGATTAGATTCGACTTTTAATTTATCATAAAAATTTAGATAATCTTGAAGCAGTAACTTCTTCCAAGTTTGTAGATCATTAAATTTTCTTTTAGTAATTGATATTATATCGAGTTTTTTTATAAAGAAGCCTATAAGAAATGAAAAATCCGTAAGTTTCAATTGTTAATGAGAATGGCCTTAGATTCTAAATTTAAATAAGTGAAAATTTGATGATGTTTCGTTATTTTATTTACCGATTTTAGAA
>JAQQBS010001423.1:4409223-4427030 GCA_030347275.1 Microctonus aethiopoides
ATTGTTTTAAGCCTCGAATAAATTTTATAAAAAGTTAGTACTCATTTGACTCTAGCGTAGCGAATGAACGTCCTTAAGAAGTTACCATTGGCACAAAAATAACTCCGAAGAGCCTCTTAATTGATGCCGATCCACGAATAGAGCACCTATGAAGCCACCTGCAGAGCCCGTAGAAAATTAGGTGTAGAAAATAAAGAATCATTGAAGAAATGTAGAAACATAGAGATTCATCAATACTTGTAGACACTGTCATGAAAGTCTGCTGATTAACACCATTAAGCCCATTGATCAACCAACTATATGCCTTCTCATCCGTCACATGAGATTCAAATATTTATTTAAGAAAATGTCTTTTAGTGTTACTGGTGAATGTTTCGTTTATAATAATAAATCTATAAGTCATTCACTTGTAAATGCTGACAAGAAAATGATGAGATACGCAATTTTTTTTTGTGCATAAAAACATTTTTAAGGGATGAAAAAGACCCCCGAAGTTGATGCCCCATAGGGGTGGTTTTCAGATTTCATATATTTCTAATTGATATTTTTAAAAACGACCAAATGGATGAAAATCTACATAGGAAGCGATGAAAAACGCATGTAGTGTTACATTTAAAAAACAAAAATAAAAATAATTTCGAGTCATTGAAAATGAAAAAAAACTTGTAACGTTCTTCCGTGCGACTGTCAGATGACAGATACCCTCGGTGGTTATGCCTCTTAGACTCAGCCGGCTTCCAGAGTTCGTGACTGGGTGAGGGTGAAAGAATCGTTGACAAATTTACTGGTTACATTTTGAATTCTCCCAGTATAGTATGGCAGAATACTATTATTTACTCTTTTAAAATCGAATGCAATCCCGTAGCGTACAATAATTTTTCTCTCGTAATTATAATTTCTTCGCACAATACTATTTCTTCACGTAAAATAAATTCTTCACGCAATACAATATTTTTGACCCGGTATGCGAGCCCAAACGACTAACACGTCGGAAAGGACAGGTAGAGGAGTAGCGAGAGCCTTGCGGACTCACTGTGTTAGCTCTCAAAAGAGCTAATGGCGTGTAACGATGAATTCTAGCTTTGAAAAGAGCTGTTGGTTTTGAGTCCTCAATAGAGCTGTTTGGTTTACGATGAATTCTACGAAGGAGTTCTGAAAAGAACTGTTAATCTTTTTCGCTGGATATTGGTCACTGGACTAATGTTGCTCGTACTGAGCGCTCGACGAAGACTGAACCTCAGTCTTCGTCGTACAAATATTTATTCAAGAAAATGTCTTCTAGTGTTATTGGTGAATGTTTCGTTTATAATAATAAATCTATAAGTCATTTACTTATAAATGCTGAGCCTGAACGATAAGATGACTTTGATGAAACAAATCAAAAAATGAATGACTTATCTAATGAAGGAAGCGACAATGATGCTGATTTTATTTGTTTCATCGATATCGTCTTATTGCTCAGACTCACAAGGAAACCTTCCGAAGTTTTCCCCTCTGATTTTGTTGCGGTTATAATATGTTAATCTGCATCGAAAATGATGAGATACGCAATTTTTTTTTGTGCAGAAAAACATTTTTGAGGGGTGAAAAAGACCCTCGAAGTTTATGCCTCTTTTCATTCAGTTGAATTAATACACACGCTGGCAAACGATTTTTATGAATCAATTAAAATCGTACCACCATCAATATCTTGCTGGTCATTTTGTATTTTCGATATCTCAGTTAAAATATGTTCGTGAACATTCCTCCAAGTATTTGATACGTCGGCGGCTTTTTCTCGAAGTCTCGGATGGCAAGATTAATGCAACTATAATATCATATTAAAATAAACTTTATTATAATACTGCATAGAAAGAGAATTTAAGTGAAGATAAGTGAAAATTATGAAGAAAATTGACAAGGGTTTAATGTAATGAATATAATGAAAAACGCCTTGGTTCATCACCAGTGAATTGCACTTTACTCTTTGTGGTCGTAAATCACGAAGAGAACTGACGATTTTATTCTTATGGCTGTTGATCTTCTTCTAGTAATAAAATTGATGTGATATACAAAAGATTATCACTGAAAAAAATGATGTGAAATCATACTGATGATCAAAAGATGACTCCTTGCGGTTGTACGGTACGAGTGCCGGTATAAACTTGTTTTGGTCTCATTTGACAGTTGTCTCTAGCTCACACTTGAAACAAAAATTATTTAAATATTCAACATGCAATCATTGTTGATCTACAATGTGACATGTCGAGAAAAAGAATTTACGCAAGACATGAACCTGTAAACGCATGCAAGGTTGTCTAGTATTACACTATCATGCCACTTGAAGGACAAGAAATGATAGTCAAATATAATATTGAAACATTGCGCCTATTCGTATATAAAGGGTTATTCTTGAAGACAGTTGGAATCCTGTTAAAATCTTATTTGAATGTTGTTAAGGGTAGCTCATTCATAAAATTTGGTGAAAAAATAATTTTTTTTTTTCAGCAATTCACCTTTTTTTCGCTGTTGATCTCTGACAGTTATCATTCACATTAGAAGGAAAAGGAAATAAAGACTCTATGTTTGTCGTTCTACCATTGCCGAGCCGTCGAGCTCACACAGACGTCGCGCATGCTTTTACAATAGTAAAAATATTCATAAATAGTTAGTTATAATCACAATGACGCGTGAGAAACAACCAACTAAGGTTAAATTTCATAAACAAACATTACCAATTGCGAATTTTGATGAACAAATTCCTCACAACAAAAACGTGAAAAAGCGTCATGGGAATTTATTACCTAATACTATACGAGCCATTTTCTGTGGTTCATCGAATTGTGAGATCAACGTACTCTTGGCACTAATTACTCATTCTAATAGTTTGAGATTTGAAAATGTTTATTTCTATTCAAAGTCACTCAATCAGCTAAAATATAAATATACTTGTAGCAAGAATTTAAGGATATTGATCAACATGCGAAATTTTTGGGTGATCTTCAACAGCCTATAACTCAGGAGAAAATGATCGCACAGCAATATCGAAAGGAAGTAAATTGTAGCTTCAAGTGTCTAGTTTTCAGATCTAGTATTGGAAAATTTTTATCTTGTACAGTTCCGGGATAATGTTAGAAAGAAGGAGCAAAAAAAAAATTTCCAAATTTTTGCGTGTCTTTCAGAAGGTCCACGGGCTCAAAGAAAATTTGTTTTGAAATTCCACTTCAAAGGTCTTTTAGGAAAATTTGTGCCTTTTAATTTGAAAACATGAAGCGCCCGGTTGGAGGATTTGCTGATGAGTTATCCTCAATCAAAGCAAAAAAGTCCTTTTTGACTTTGGTGACCAATAACTTAGTCAATAATGACCGTACAAGAAATCAAAGGAGGGTTCTGGAAATTGTAAAATATTATCTATAAGCCACTATCAATAGTCCATGACGAAAAAAATTTTTTCGAAGTGTTAATTTCATCTGAAAAAGAGATGAAAAATCTCATATTTTTAGGGATAATTGGAAAACTTTTTATAACTTTGGATATAAAGGATAAATGCAGAATATTTCAGTTAATTTTCCAAATTTAGAGTGTCCCAACCAAACTCTGAGAATTTTAAACCCCTGTGATTTTTTTTTCTTAGTGCTCCGAAGCCTCGAATTCTATGGTTTGGCTAAAATCGCCAAAAATCATCATAATGACAATTTTTCGATTTTTTATCAATTTTTTAGTAAACTTTTTTTTTTTTTCTAGCAATAATCTGCATTTCACTCATGAAAAAGACCAATTAATGTAGAAAATCTGAAAAAAATTCTTTTGAGAAAAAAATTTTTTGTTTTTATTTTTTTTCAGCATGTTCACAATGCTTCAGTATTGTCAAAAAAAAAATTAGTCAATTTTTTTCAACCACGACAACTGCTTTGGCATATGTTTATCCGACCGTGCGACCTCTATGTGATACGCTTTGAGTGATGCATAATGATCTTTTATAGTAGCCCTTTTTTGTAAACATAATTAGTATTCGTTTCGAGTAAATTCTGTTTTATTCAACCTCTCAAAAAAGGGATAGTTGCCTACTATAGCGGATAGTAGCCTAACGTTAAAAATGCTTCGAAGAATACTTGCCACGTCTTGCTTCGTGTAAGGATAGACGGCTATCTATGTTTTTTCAAGATAAATTTCAAGTATAAGAAAAAAAATCTGTTTTTGCTCCTTTAAGGAATTTATAGTTGCGGATAGTTGCGCTTAGAGCGGCTATACCCAAGAGTAAGAAGGGCAACTATCCTTTTTGATATGGATAATTGTCCTTTCTATTTGCGAAATAAATGTAAAATATTCAACAATAAAACGTAATAAACAGTGTTATTTAAACTCTAATGCATGGAGGGAAACAATATGTTGACTGAAATCACAATCAAGCAATAAAAATATTTAATAGAAATGTCTCATCAATATAATTTCGACGCCTGTCAAAGTTTCGCAACGGCAGATTTTTGCTCACAAGGACATAACGCCAGCGCCTATTTTAGCGGCTTTGATGGAACTGAGGTCTGTAGGGGGAACACATCCAATCATAAAGATATGATATCGCCACCAACATACCTAACATGCGTATTCAAAACCGAGGCATGTATCCGTCTGAGGCAACTATCCGGCTTTTACCCTACAAGGTAAAAATTTTCCAATACTAGATTTAAAAACTAGACACTTGAAGCTACAATTTACTTTTTTTCGATTTTGCTGTGCGATCATTTTCTCCTAAGTTACAGGCTGTTGAAAATCACCCAAACATTTGGTATATTGATCTTCTTTCTTGCTACATGTGTATTTGGAGAATGTATATTGAAGCATGCAAAAGACATTGGATATGTTCCATTCAGTGATAACGCGGTGGTAGTCAATTCGGAAGATGCTAAACCTAATTCCATCATGATTTTTGATGATGTGACGTGTAAGAAGCAAGATAGCATCAGAGCTTTCTTCTGCATCGGTCGACATAGAGATGTTGACTCGTTTTATCTCAGTCAAACTTATACACGCATTCCCCAACATCTAGTACGTGATAATGCCAACTTGATGGTGTTATTCCAACAAGATGGAATGAATTTGAAGCACATACATGACGATCATGTGAATACAGATGTGATTATACTCAGTTTAGAGATTTGTGTTTGGCATATTGGAATAATAATCGATATGGATTTGTAGTTGTTGACAAAGTTGAAAAAAAGTGAAGTGAATTCGGAGAGATATAGAAAGGGATCTGATTGTTGTATTAGTATAAATTGATTTAAGAATACAATGATATTTATAGTGTTATTGTGAACCTGCATGCTTCAACATGGCGAGTGTGAAAGGAAAAAAAAAATCTGACAGAACAGGACTTACTGAGTCAAATAATGAAAGCAAGTGATATAATTCGACAAAAGCATAGATAAAGTCTGGTAGAGATACATCAGAACGAGCGATGAATGAAATTTTTAAGCCCATAGTGACACCTTTGGAAAAATTGATATCAACATCTACGAGAATAAAACAAGACATAAAAAATGAATTGGCTGATATTCATGTGAAAAAAGAAGAAGCTGATGACGATCAGTTGTTTGCAACAGCTCAAGACGATGATGATGATAATTATGGTGATGTTAGCATGAAAAAGTATGTTGAATTGAATGAAAAAGTTGACTCGTTCGTACCTGCTGAAATACAATCGGTCAGTTCACCCCTCAAACAACATGAGGATTATGATTTAATCAAAACATACATGAAGGCACACTCAGAGCAAGAAACTGCAAATAGGTTAAGTGTACGCAAAATGATTGATGATAGGTTGATGATGGGTAATTCACCCATAGATTTCTCGAATAATGCTGTAAATGTTGCAAATAAAAGTTATCATCAAACTCCGGGATTGTTAGAATTGCTATTAAAGAAAACACCCAATGATTCAATCATAAGTGATAGCGATATAGAAGACTTTATGGACATAGTTAATTCAACTCATACCTTTCATGAACATTATCATCCCAATAAAAGCCTCATATCAGACCAAATCGTAAAATATCAAAATATTACACTAAAGGGAAAAATTAAAAGGTCAAAAAATTTTTCACAATTTTTGCGTGTTTTTTGGCAGGCTGTATCTCAGTGAAAAATAGTCGTATCGAATTTCCAAAAAAGGATTTTGAAACTCTGAGTCTCTAGTTTTCAAACCTTATAGCGAAAAAATTTTTAGAGTTACGGTTATTACGTGATCCCAAGGAATAGCGCAAAAAAAAAATTTGCAAATTTTGTCTTTTTTTTTTGAGTGCACGAGCTTGAGAAAATTTTTTTCAGCTAAACCATTGAATGGGTTGTATAGCTTGTTTATTCAGCTTCAATCTCTTTTTTTGAAAACCTCGATCCGACCATTTTTCACTGAAATATGGGACTTTTAACGGAAAATGGCCCTTTTGTCTTCAATCATCGATATCTCAGCGACAAATGCTCCTACAGAGAATCAAAGGACAGTTTTGGAAACTAGGATAAATTTCCTATAAGATACTACCACAATTTTGAGGAAAAAAAATTTTTTTCATCCTTAACATGAATTTGAAAATAAGGAAAAAAAGGGTAGATTATGGCTTTTTAGAAAATTGATGGATGAATTGGATATATTCATGAAATGACTAATGTTGAGAGTAACTTTTTGAGCTCGATATGCTCAGAAACCCCCTGCAATTGTTCATTTTGATCGTGCGAACCGTTTCTCTGTTTCAAGCAATTAAACTTTTGAAAAAATTGAAGGATCACGATTTTTGCGCTTAAACACTTCATAATCATGATAAAAATGGAAAAAAACATTTCTTAGAAATTTTTCACATTTTCCTTACAATCGATGTTTTGCAAGACGAAAAAACAACAATCGACGTAAAAACAAATAATTTTATAATCTCATATACTTTTTTACTGGACGGATAAGAGTTTCCAATTTAAAGTATGTTATTCTTAATATGTTTAACTAATCCTATGTTGAATTTCGAAAATATGTTAAAATTTAACTCAAACTATAAATATAATAACACACAAGAGTGTTGGAATTTCCGATTTTTTGTTTACATACTTGTGACGACCTAGGTCGCACACGTACAGTAAAATCCCCATGGCTAGTTGGCGCCCGCGAAATAATGCACGGGTGCCGGCGACGCTATTGGGGAACACTTCTTTTACTTATAATTTATAAACAGGGGAAAAAAAAAAGATGTATACGTACCGAGATCGAACCCGAGCCCGTAAGAATCCGAACTACCGATCGACCGGGTGGGGGAACCAGCGAGTCCCACCACCACGCCGATACCGAGAATCCCCCACTGAACGCCGCTAGGCAGTGGGAGATGAGTAGTCCGCTCTTGCGCAACGTACGCCGCGGAGTGGGAGAGGTCCGCCGCGGCTACATAAGCCGCTGCACGAGCTCGCAGAGCACAGTTCATCGGTTGCTCGGCTTCGAGCAACACTAGTCCAGCGACCAGCATCCAGTATCCAGAGCGAAGATTCGACGTGGGAAAATAATTCTTTTAAGAGCTCCATCGCCGATTCATCAAATACACAAAATAGTTCTTTTCAGAACTCAAAACCAACAGCTCTTTTCAGAGCTAAATTTCATCGTTTGCACCGTGAGGACGCAGTATTCTCACATTATCCCGTACCTTTCCGTATCCTACGCGTGTTCGCTATCCACAGTAGACAGCAGCACGTGCACCCGTACGATTCTGACAGCTGGCACTAAGCTGAGGAATCGCTCCTGTTTCCTACCGGGATATCTTTCGCTCGCCGTAGACAAAGATATTATTCCATCCTTATCCAGGGTGCCGCCAGCTGGCACTAAGCTGAAGCACTTCTGCCCGTCCTAGTATTCCTGCCCGTGGCACTGACAGCTGGCACTAAGCTGAGGTGTCCTTGATCTCTCGCGAAACGCATCGTTCGAAGTATTGTACGCGTGTCGGGCATATTTTATATCATTGTAATAAGACTATGCAGAGGCATTTCGTGTCATAAGAATAAACCTCGGCGTAAGAAAATATTGTACGACGCCATCCGACGAAGGTTCAACGGAATATTGTACGACACGGGATTGCAGACGATTGTAAAAGAGTAAATAAACGTATTCTCCATGCCACCAGGGAGAATTCTAAACGAATTTCGTAAATTTGTCAAGCGTTCCTCTCACCCTCACCCAGTCACGAACCCTGGAATTCGGCTGAGTCTAAGGGGCATAATCACTGAGGGTATCTGTCATCCGACAGTCGGATGAAAGAACGTTACATACTATTTATTTACATTTTGGAATCTTATACTTTAAGTGGGGGACTCCAATCCCCACTCAAATATAGGAAGAATATGAACAGAAAATGCACTATTTGATTATTTGTTTAAACATAGATACCTCTTCGTGGTGCGATCTGGGCGTTGATAAATTTTTTCATAAAATGTTTTATCATTTCATAAATTAATTTATCTTTGGCGAAATCATCAAGATTGATTTTAATTTGTTTTTGTAACATACTATTTCTTCACATTTATTCAAGCCCCCCCCCCCCCCCCCCCCCCCCCTGAGTGAATGATAAAAATGTTTCATCTTCTCTTGGCAATATTACACGAAGTGTTTTATTCATACAAAGGCATTTTATGATTATTATATGAGTATAATTCTTGAAAATGACATGAGCGTCTATCACAAATGTATGTCTTCCCTTTATGTTGTGACATTTCACTTAAGACTAATCGTAAAAGGTTGTGTATCCATGCGAAATGATATATTTTATTCGACTCACAGTTATTATTATCAATATCCGTATTAGCATCAACCATCAATAAATGAATAGTTGGCTCATCACCACCATTATTACTTATATAATAGGGAACGATAATATTTTGTTTATCCTCATGCTCGATGATATACACATTTATTGATAGATCATTCATTACCTCAAATTTTGGTACATCACACAATGCCATAGGGAAAGTTAAACCCTCAAAGTTGAGCCCTGGTTCAGTGAAATGTTGACATGATGATGTTCTTGCCACATTACCCATTGAATTTTTCGTTTTTCTTGCATGTTTATTATCATTTTTTACATTTGATTGTTATCTTCCCTATATAGCTGCCACAATACACCATGGAAAACAAAATATTCATCGTTGTTCATTATGTTCATCACAGCTTTCTTCAACTGGATAAATTTTGGGAGATCTATCTATGTTGATAGTCCTCCTCGTAAGGTTACATATTTATCAATATTCACTACCAAGTTCACAATTTTAATCATTTTCCATCCTGAATCACCTTCTTCGAATTCTTCCACTTTTGCTAATAAAATATCACTAACATACTTTGAATACCAATCATAAATATTAGTTGATTGAAGAATCATTCCATTTGATGTGTTGAAATATTTTATTTCTTGATATGCTCTAGATTCTTTAACGTTTTCAAATTTACATGCCAATATTACATTTGATTTAACATTCGTTTGCATTTCTCTTATTTTCATGATGAAAATCTCTCTCGCATCTAAGAAAAATTCTTATAGATCAATGTGGTTGGTGTTTGTTACAACACCAGTTCTCACACGACTATTCAATGCCGATGGTAATTCATGTCACTTAAGATGCTTGACATCATTATTATTCTCATTATCGATTTGAATATTACCACCAACAATATATTGTCCTTTGATCATCTTTTATCTTGCAGCTTCATTGAATTTTCTACATAATGAAAATAAATGTGAACTTAAAGCTTGCAATTGATTCCTTTCACCAATAGTCAGTTTTTGCATTCGCAGTTTTTTTTTTTAAACATTTTATATTCTCTGCTCCAAATTTTTTCCACTTGCGAATCTGTGTATCACGTTCTGTACCACTATTCATTGATAAACAAACTTTATGTGTTTCTTCCATCAATTTTATGAGTTGGTTATAATGCTTTTTTCACTCCTCAGAATGCTTCTTTCGATCCTCCGAACGTTGTTGATGTTGATCACACATTTTTTTTTCTAGTTTGAAGACACTCGTAAATCCACTCTTGAAATTTTTAAGAACTCTGAATGATTAGCTATATTTCAAGTCAATCTTTTTATAATAAGGATGAAAAAAAAATGTGTGGGCATGGTGGTTCTAAGTTTGGTGGGATGAAATTGCGTCAGCTTTGCAAATAATCAAATGAAAAACAAAACAAGATAAAACAGGAATGAAATTCGTAGATATTGAAGTAGCAAATTCTTTTGCTTTACTTGATAATAAATCAAACAGACATTTGAGAGCTTCAAGTAAACGAGGATCTTTAAAACCTTCTCCGATTGTTGAATACGTGTAAGTATCTGGATTCTGATGAAATTTACACCAATCTCCGCAGTTATTATGTAAATTAAAACAATAATAAGAAATATTTTTTAAAGATGCAGCTAAAGTTTCACTATCAGCGCCACATTGTGACATAGCATAATTGAAGTATTTGTGCAAGAAGGATATTGAAGTACCATTCAATTCTTTATGCAATTTTTTGAGTCTATACAGTTCACTAACAACGTCTTTGCTCGTATGGTTTTTATCAGAATGTTTAACAATTTCATGTTAAAAATTTCTTTTAATTGCAGCAATAGCAGAACTGTCATTATCAGCACCAAAAATACCAACTTGCACATTCAACTCCTTAAAAAAAACATTTTCGCATACTAATTTTGTAGCAGCATAAGGTTCCATAGCTTTTGCCGTACCTTTAAAATCTTTTCTACACTCGTGCTTATCCACCGAAATGCCTTTATCACAGCTCTTACATTTTCGATTTATATTCAAATATCCTAATACTTTTTTACTAAAATACCCAAGAATAGTTCCTGTTCCCGATTTACTGTCATACTGTCTTCCAGAAGCTTTCGTTGTCCAACCCATGTCGAAAAGTACAAATATACGCACTTGTAATTTTAATAAACCCTCATCGTCGATTTCATTAATATTTTCATAAGTATAACCAGTAGGTAAATTAGGCATGAGGAAACTTTCATTCAAATGAGGAGATCTGAAAAGTTTGAAAATAATATTTACATTTTTCGAGTAAATATTCAAAAAAATAATATAATTAATTACAGTGATAAAGTGACAATACAGTCTCAGTACAAATAATTTGTAAAAATACAATTTGATACAATTACGATGCGATTCGGTAATATTTTATTGTTCAAGAGTGATATTGGGTTGGCTACCATGGTGATAGTTTCAACCAACTCAATCATTGTATTGGCATTATGCCCTTCGAGTAGTGCGCTCTATGAAATGGCGCGAAAAATATTTTTAATTATTTTTAGAGTGTCGCCCGGTCAGTGGCGCACTCAATTGACCATGCAACTGCCCCTCGGGCATCTTAATTACTCTGGTTTCGTTAAATTAAATAAAGTTTATGAAATGAAAATTATTAAAACGAGATTTGGTGAAAAAAATTGTTGTAACTATAAATGGAGACTTCACCGTATTTTTACCAACAAGAATAGTATAGTTATTTATGCTACAAGTGGAAGAAGTAGCAAATAATATGACAATCGTATTGTTGCGACATGATCGTAAGGTTTATGGGGCATTTTTATGAAGACGAGTGTGGTAGATGTCGCTACGAGCCGAAAGGCTTGTAGACACATCTACCACACGAGTCTTCATACATATGTCGCATAAACCTTACAGCGAATGTCGTAATCACGACTGTCATATTTGCTACTGATTCCACATGCAGCATACAATTATTTTTACAACTACTGCTCAGGAAGTTGACTTTGAGAAGAAACGATAAAAAGTAAATTACTATCGCGACATCAGATGGCGTTTCAGTAGTTTCTAGTATAATGAAAAAGATAGAGGGAGTTGAACACAGATTGGGCCCGTGAGGTTATATTTCTATAATATTATAGTTTAGCTCGAATCTATACAATTATGTCTTATTTAAACGAACATGTGTGTTTATGAAACGCATATAGTGAAGTATGCCATTATTGTGTATTTCAGAGATGACATACAGCGCTCGAAAAGTCAACTTCTCGAGCAGGCGTTGTAAAAACATATTTACTGAATGCTCGAGAACAATATGAATTATTGAAATATGCATCTAACAATGAGAATCTTAGAATACATTATATTGGTGGTAAATATGGGCAATGTGAATGCATTCAATAATCATGCTTTCATGATGATGATGGAAATGAAAGGAAAATTGAAATAGGTAAAATATAGCTATATATTTGTAATGGTTAATACATACATGTTTACGACTTTTTTATTCCATGAATTATTCATTCAAGATGAGAACAAACAAATTTTATTTCATTTTCCATATATACATTATATTGATGGAATTTTATTCCGATATAAAAAATAGATTGTAAACATAATATTTTTCATAATTACTTCATTCAAAAATTATTATTATTATTATTATCACCATCATCATCATCATCATCATTATTATTATTATTATTATTATTATTTTCCACGATACAATAAACGCCATCCACATTTCTGCATATAATTGGGGCCCACATATCCTCGGAAATTCATGGGAAAAATGATTTTCGTTGTGTTATATAAGAAAAAAATATTACACTAAAGGAAAAAATTGAAGGTTCAAAAATTTTTTCGCGATTTTTGCATGTTTTTTGACAGGCTGTATCTAAGTGAAAAATGATCGTATCGAGTTTCCAAAAAAAAAAGCATTTAGAAGCTCTAAGTCTCCAGTTTTCAGACCTTGTAGCGCAAAAATTTTAGGAGTTACGGTTATTATGTGGTCCTAAGGAATAGCACGAAAAAAAATTTGCAAATTTTGTGTCTTTTCTTTTTGAGTACACGAACTTGGGAAAAAGGACCTTTTTCCGTTAAAAGTCTCATATTTCAGTAAAAAATGGTCGGATCAAGGTTTTAAAAAAACGAAATTGAAGCTGAAAAACAGGTGTGTGTCAGCTCCGACACGCGATTGGAGTTTACTCTCTAAAAATAATTACTGCGGAATTAAAAATATATTCATATGCAACGGGAGTGAATAAAAGCTTCTTCTGTGTAACTGAGAATTTTGAAAAATTTTAATCAGATTTCAAAATTTATTATTACATCAATACATTATAATGACAATTGATTTTCTTCATATAAAAATCATCTTGAACATTATTACTTTCATCAAAAGTAATGTCGTTATTTATTACTGTGACAATAGGTTTGTGGTAACTAAAATACGATACGTGGACGTCGGAAGTAATATGATTTACATATCTTGAAAATATCCCAATGGATGTACCATGTCGAGTCGTCCCCAGCGTGTTACCAGAAACGAAGTCCAAATTCAGTTCCTTTTTTAAATTAAGGTAGGAAATAGTGCAGGTTACCGGCGGAGTTGTCCCAGAACCCGCCTTACCTCACTACTTATCGTTTACCGGAAGCAAAGATATTTACCTATCGGAAATATTTCAAATTTCGTCAATAAAATTAATGAAAAACTAATCGTAGTTCGCTTATGTCCTTGAGTTGACCCTCAAATTATAATACGTTAACAACTATTGGTGTAAAAATGTATTTCAAAGACATTGTTAATCACCGATGATGAAAATACAATTTTTTATATGTTGATTGAATAAAAAAAAATACAATTGAGCGACTTTAATTTTTCGCCCAGTATCACTCAACCATTGAAATCTTTTTCCTGATAGTATGAGTCAAACTTTCATGAGTCAATAGCATATTGAAGAACGTTATATTGCATAACATCATAGTATGAATATTCGCGGAGCCTGTAGTTACTGATGTCGCACAGGAGCAAATCATCTGCTATTTACCTTGATTCATACGCAAACATAACGCTCACTGAAGGATAGCAACCTATAGTAATGAAATAATATATGTGTTCAGTTTGGTCGAAATAAAACTCGTGTGAAATGACGCATTCTTAGTATACTAAACCGAATATAAAACATAGTAAAAACACTTTCTAAATTCATGCTTATTATACATCATTATCAATTTCAATCTATCGATTGCATCATATACAATCAAATCATCTATGAAGTGATTACTTTTCATGATCTCACTGTGTTCAGTAATGAGTATGTATATTGTTACATCCTAGGTGTTATTATTATTGTACGTTGAGACAATTTTAAAATATGATATAATATTCGAAGGTAGGGGATCGTTGCTTGTTCCTACTATGCGCAACTAAAATGTATGGATGTTAAAGGTGAATTAATGGTACTTATTTGGATTGATTGGAAACACAAATACATTTAAGATTTAATTTGTTGATTAAAACAAGTTGAATATTGAATTTACACTTTTGAAGATCGAAAATGAGTCTTGTATAATTATATTTATTGAATTTTATTTATTTTGAACTTCACTTAATAATTTTCACTTGCACTTTCACTTATAATATTTGATTGGATTAGATCACTTATAACAAATCGTCAGTAATTTAGTTAATTGGGGAATTATAATGGAACTTGATTCGAAGACCTTATGCTTGGGATTGAAGAATTAGAGTTTCTCACAGAATATTCTGGAATTGGACGTGGCAGCACTTCTAAATTTATTTATTATGATTGTATTAGTAGAAGTATTGGTATTGTATGATTGAAGATAGTTACTGAGAGATTTGAAAGTGGATTGCTTGACTCTGTGAAGTTTAGATCAAGACTTCACTAATGCTTGAAGTTCGAAACAAGACTGAAATCAGAGTTTTAAATATGAAGATAATAGACTTATTAACAGAGTGAAGTATGAATCAGAAATTGATGTTAACTTGTTAAAGGTTGAGCCGAGACTAATGTTATCGTATTGTAGTTGAATTTAAGACTGAATTTTAATGATGAAAAATATATGAAGAAGACAAAGGTTTTGTGAGTAAATTAACGCGTTCCTATGCAAACAATGTTCCAAGTCTGTGTTTTAGGAAACGACTTCGACATTAAATTGATGTAAAGTGTATTTTGATTTTAAGTTAGCTGGGCTATAAAGAGGAGTGTTGATAATAGAATAAGGTTTCTGTTGATGTTCAGGAATCAAAGCAGCCAGTGGAACAATAATTCTTGATTGAGACGTCAGTACTGTCCAGGCTCAACAAATGTCACCACTGCAGTCGTTTGGGCAGTGCTGACCTAATTTGCTGCTGCACTCACAGGGCGCCATTATCACCATTAGGTCAATGGGTCATTGTCAAGACCCAGAAGCGTCAGTATTCGCCAGGCATTTGTATGTACGCACGTTCTGTTACATGTATCTCACTAAATTCAAGAGTATTCAATTCATTTCAATTCACGTATCAAATTGTGTCGGATCTCACCTGAATTACGTGTCACACTGACAGTAATACCAACTCTGTGTCATCAAGGCTTCATAAGAACACTACTACGTGAACAAATCAACTCAATCAGGCCAGTGCATCCTCACCGACACGTGCCTCGTGGCGTAACCATCTTGGCAATCTTGCAAGTGCGTAAACTAAACGTGCCGAAAGTACGTCTTTTCCGCACCAATTTCAGAGTCGAAAGTCTAACATTTGTGCAGTGGTACAACTACGTGCCCGTCATAGGTATAAATTAATCCACGAAACATATAAAAAATGGCAGATGGATAAAAGCTCCTTGTCAAATTCAGAAGAAGTTAATTTGATTGTATATTTTAAAGACATAAGTAAGAAATTAAAACCTGCAACTTTATGATGCATTTAGTCAATATTAAAAACACTAAATACCATAAATAATATTGATGTAACTAAATTTCAAAATTTGAAAAGTCTAATCAAAAATAATTTGAAAGGTTATAAACCCAAAAATTCTTCAGTACTTAAGTGAAATGAAATATTGATATTCATGAACAGTGCATCAGATTACACCTATTTAGCCTTAAAGGTATGTATTTACATAAATTTTTATCAATTCATTAATCAATTCATTATTTTATCCTTATGATTCTTTCAGGTTATCCTCATATTTGGCATTAGTGGAGCTCTTAGATGTGAAATATCCAAACTCAAATTACAAGATGTAGAAAATCTTGGTAACAAATATTTAATTCATATGAATGGCGCCAAAAATGATGTTCCTCGCCAGTTCATAATTGGCGAACTTTTTAATGCAAAAGTGAAACATTACATCTCCATAAGATCCAATGAACAATTTACAAATAGAATTTTCATTAAATATTATTATGGAAAATGTCAACAACAAGTGATTGTTTGTTTACAATAGGTAGAAATAAAATTGGGGAAACACCATTCTTGATTGCTTCGTATTTAAAACTGCCCAACCCAAAATTATATACCGGACATTGTTTTCGAAGAACTGGCGCAACGCTTTTATCAAACTCGGGTGCGAGTATAACAATGTTGAAACAATTAGGTGGATAGCACCCTACTAGTATTGCTCAAGGTAACTCTTAATTGTTTTACAAATAATATTATTCACAAATAAGTTAATTATTTTTAAATTTTACTCATTTCTTTTACAAAAAATTTATTTATTTACAGGGTATGTCGGGAACTCCATAAAAAACAGAGAAACAATATATGAAATTATAACCAACCCATTTAGCTTCAATATCTCAAACGAATTTACAGCCATCAACTAGTTCATCAACAGACGACTATTTACCAGAAATAATAATTGAAAAAAATGATAATAAATCTAAAGACGTAAAAAAAGATTCTAATGAATTCTCTGAATTTGAAATGAATGATGATTTAGCTAAATTACATCAATGTGAAGAATCTAATAGATCACAGACTCATTTCAGAACCACAAACAATGAAAAAATACTGATAAATTGTAATAAAAAATCGACAATACCGACACATTTTTTAAAGAAATCACCAATTCAAATTTTTTCAAAAAAACGGAGAACAAGCCCCTGCAAAACCAGAATAAAATTATCAAAACAGCAACTAATTATGAGGCAAGTGAACAAATATCAAACTCTTTTTCAACTAATTTAATTGATAAAAATCCATTTGTTAAATATGAAAATTGTCTATTTCATGGAAATATTATAAATAATTATCATTATTCATGTGATCACAAAAAAGATAACACAGAAAAATAAACAAATAATATTTATGTTTTTCATTAATAACCTAAAAATAAAGATATTTCTTTTATAATTATATTTGATTTTTTTTATGTATTTGATGCCTGCTCCCGACCAGCAGCACTCGCTTCGTTCGTGCCGCAAATGTCGGACGGGCATCAGTTTTTCTCGTACTTTATTTGTTTACAATTCTATTCGTACTTTCGACCGGCTATAAAGAAAAATAGTATACACCACACGGGCAGAAGTTTGAAAGCCCTGAACTGCGCGTCAAATGCCCTCGGCTTTGCCTCGAGCATAATAAAGCGCAGTGCAGGAATGTCAAACTTTCTGCCCATGTAATGTAATATACTATTCTTTGCATCTAACCATATTCCATCATTTTCTTGTTCTTGTTTTCGTCATTTACATACCAATAATAATTATTTTGTTTTTCAAATGAACGTTTACATACCAAATTACCTAAACAGAAAGGACACGTATGGGCAAGTATACGGTTTCCGTGGCGCCGCCAAATGACGATGCATTTTTGTAGAACTCGACGAAATAAGACGTTTTTGAAGAATAAAAAATTTCGATATCTCGCTTAGTTTTCGAGATATCGAAGATTCAAAATTTTATTTTTTAATTATTATTTCAACGAAATATTTTTCGACGAAATGAGACTTTGTCATGGCTCTGTTTTGGTACAGACAAAATGTATTGAATAAGTTTAACGACAAAGGTTCGCAAATCATGCAATTCCTTTT
>JAQQBS010001423.1:4427130-4441726 GCA_030347275.1 Microctonus aethiopoides
CAACCTCTTTTAGTCCTGAAGAATCTCACGAAATGCCAATTGTAAGGTTTAAAGTAGGATATAAATTTCGACTCGGGTTTAGTCAATAATATTACTACCTTTCAAAAAGCTTCAGTCAGCGCTCGTGTACTTATAGGGGATGAAGATAGTTCAACAATCTCAAATGTACGTAAAAGTAGAAGTGAAATAATTTTCAAGCTTGCAGACAACAATCATTTAAACAAACATTTTGTTACTGAATTGTATGAACTACAAAGAGTTCAACGAAATGAAGCAAAAAAAAAGTTATTCCCCATCTAAAAAAATGCTTTAGATATGCTGTTGCTCAAAATAAAGGAAATTCTATTCAATTGGCTGATGCCTTACGTCAAATTCCAGATCATGCCTTTGGAAATCATGACAATTGCAGTCAATGATGTCACCGAAAGTCTATTGATGAAAATAATAATGGTAAGAAACAAACAATTTTACTGAAAGATGCTAAATTGTACAACAAGTTACAACAAATATTTTTAACATATGCTAATAATGCAGCTAAATTTTCGATCGCTGCTTCTAGCCAAGCTAATGAAAGCGTTAACAACATTATGGCTCATAACGCACCAAAGAATCGTTAATATAGTCTCAGTGAGTCTGCTGATTTTCGGTTGGCTAGTGCAGTTTGTACAAAAAATAATGGTGAAAGCCATTTATTGCATGTGATGTCGAAGCTAAGAGTTTCTCCAGGTAAACATACCGGATTGTATGCAGCACGTAGGGACCGAGAAGGATTTTATCGAGCTGAAAAAGCAATATTACCAAAATCAAAAACCCGACGAAATATATTGCAAGAAAAAGAGAATTTGCGAAAAAAAAAAGAAAGTATAGAAGGAATAAATTATAAATGTAATTGCGGTTTTGATATTGAGTTGGAGAAGATGAATTTTGCTTTAAACAAATGAAGACAATATAAAGATCATTAATTTTGATTTAAAAACTTCGGATTTTGATGGAAAAAATGCTGAGATATTACAGATTGCAGCTAAATTTGATGATTATACCGTATTTTCACTGATCTCTCAAATTTATAAAAATTTTCAATAATTGATAAATTATATCTCAGCAACGATGAGGTCAATAAATCCCATTTTTTTTTTTTATGTGATTACAAACTTTCGTTTCTATAACATAAAAAATTTTTCTTCAATTCCTTTTGAAAGTTTTTACTTTATTTCAAAAAATTCATATTAAAAAGACTATTATCCATAAGAGCCCATGTTAAAATTACAAAACTTTGATCTCGTTTTTCTCAACTTTCGGCTGGTCAATTTCAATTGAACAAGGCTCATATTATTTGTTATTAATTAAAAAACAATCAAGAGAAGTTTCATTAAAATCCTTTGAAAAGTCATCTCCGACCCAACTACCTTGAAGGACAGTTTTGGAAACTAAGATAAATTCCCTATAAGATACTGCCATAATTTTGAGGGAAAAAAATTTTTTTTTATCCTTAATATGAATTTGAAAAAAAGGGTAATTTATGGTTTTTTAGAAAATTGACGGATGAATGTGAAATATCCCTGAAATGATTAATGTTAAGCGTAACTTTTTGAGCTCGATATGCTCTGAAAACCCGCGTAATTTTTCATTTTGATCGTGCGTACCGTTTCTCTGTTTCAAACAATTAAACTTTTGAAAAAATTGAAAGGTCATGATTTTTACGCTTAAACACTTCATAATCATGATGAAAATGGAAAAAAACATCTATTGGGAATATTCTCACATTTTTCTCACATTTTTCGAACAAACAATGTTTTGCAAGACGAAAAAAAAAAAAAATTGCAAAAAATTTTCGAAATAATTTTCAAATTTTTTTTTTCTGGAAAACTTTACATGCATTGAATAGAGCAATGTCCAGTTGTTTTCAGCACGATCGCAAGTGTGTAAGAATAATCGTAAATCTGACCGTGCAACCTCCATATCGTACGCTTTGGGTAACGCTAATGCCGGCGATTTGAATCTGAATTATGCTGAAAAAACTTTTTTAATAAAATCGGTTTTAATAAAACCTTGAAATTCGCGTGTGCACTGAATCGGTATGGTGATTGTATTAGAATAAATTTCACTTTTAAAAATCACCTAAAATTTATTAGTTTCTTATTAAGTAAGAAAAATTTCATCCATTTTCATATCATAATCCCCTCAAATTATTCAATCGTCGTAAGTGGGGAGTATGCTATTAGTATGTGAATGGAATCAAAAGAAATTGTATTATCACATTCACGTAAAAAAAGCTTTATCGTTATTATGGAAACAATGCATGATCTAAACATTATCTTCATTAACTTCATCATGTAATTGGCAAATAGGTGTAGTTATTTTGGTAATTCCAAGTTGTATCTTTCACTTCTGAATATGTATTTGTCTTTAGAAATAATGATCAATTCTGTTTCTGGTTTATACATTCTGTTAAACCGGCTATAACTATGATAGGGGATTTGTTGTCTTATGCAGATGAATAATCATATAATTTATCAAATGCGATCCTTCTGATCGTCTTATCCAGGATAAAACGATTTTATTTCAACCATTCTTGAATACTGATTTATAAATATCCAGAATCGCGGTTTGCAAACATAGTTTTTGGCTTACGCGTATGATAAATAACTGTTTGGGAATGCACCTTCTCAATCAATTTGAATATTTCAAATTGTCGCCATCAATTGTGGTGACCGGGAATCACCACAAGGGCGCACGACTAATCAAGTGCAGCGTACATTGTGCTGCCGTCGCATGGTCAAATAGCCAAAATTATATATGCATAGATATATTACATTGTTACGATCAACTGGTGTTACTACGCGTAGCGTCTCAACGCATTCATAATTCATCATCTACGTTGTGAACATCATGCTTACTACAATTACATTGCAATCAACTGTCTCCACAATTTATTGAAGTTATCGTGAAGTGAATCAACTGTATTGGTTTTATGCTAAATACATTTGCATAAAATATCCTGAGATTATTAATCGTGAAATTGACTGTGAATATTAACTGTAAGTGAAATTATCTTGTAAGACTCGTGGCTTTATGACCCGGGTGTCGTGAACATCGCAGTGTGCTTTTTGCATTTTATCATTAATTGTTTCCATCATTGTCGGCTCAATTAATTTTGTTATAATCAAAAAACATTGTAAAAATCATTATTATAATTATCAATAAGCATATCAGACGATAACCAGATAGTTATATAAAACGTGGCTTTACGACCCACGTGGTGTATGCAGTGTACGTGTGTATGTATGCATTGATAAAGTGTGTATTGAAATAGGAATACGTTTCTGAATTCCTCCTAGCGCGACCTGGGTCAATTGCTGCCAGGTTTCATGAGGCGAGAAGTTTAACTTTATTATATTTATTAATTTTATTTATTTACTGAATTTTATGCCGTTAAGCGCCAATTGATTTTTGTCAAGAAAAACCAATAAACTGTTTGATTAATCGACGATTAATCTTATTCTTAATTTTTCTTCCGTTTATTCAATTCAATTAATAACGATATGAATTTTTAAGTTATAAATAATATTAATGAATCACACGCGATTGGGATAATTCGACACATAAAGTAATTCAAATAATTTTTCACACACAGATTTACATAATATAAATGATCAATTTTTAATTAATAAAAGATTCAATTAATAACTCAACGGCTGAGACAGCAAATGTAAATTCATATAAATTTTCGACTTACAGTTTTGCCTTGACAATTATAATTGGCTTTCGACAATCATTCCAATACTTTTAAATATTTCCAAATATAATTGATACAAAATTCCCAATCGACTTCGACAATTTTCTTTTGATTGTGTCACGTCTTCTGCTTAATTTGTGGACGAATTTTCACTACGCGCATTTTTCTTTTCTTAGTCATACCTTTAGTCGGTACCATAAACCAGGCCCCAAATTGGAAAAGCCTGAACTTTTAAGAGTTGATATCGATCTCGATGAGGACGCATTCCAGATTTTATGACTTTTCACAAGAACTCAATGACTCACAGGATGCGCTAATAGATTTTTCTAATACGCATTAGGTCACGAAAAATGGAATGCGTCAATAAGGGCAATTGATGGGTCCGTCGCCAACGCTAAGTGCATATGTGCGTTAAATTCATGATAACGCGAAATTTATTTGTCTACATTCCAACCTAAAAGTCACATACTCCCTACCCAAAAATGCTCTAGTTTGAGGGATATATAAACCCCTTGATCGTAGCAGCATTTGTCTTAGTTTCAATCTAGTTCTCAACCTAGCCCGGTCAGTCTGATTATTACCGAACGTAGTACAGACAAATAGCAACGAATTTGTTATAGACACGGTCGCAGACCCGCGAAAAAGTCTGCATTGATCCAGAATCCGAAGTCAATCAGCCGCGCGTAAAACAATAACTAGCTTGGTCTCAGCTACCGAACGTAGTTTAGCCCAAGTCCAAATAACGATAATTAGATTGATCTACCGAACGTAGTTCAATTAAATATAGTAATAGTCGCGTTAACGGCAGTGGACCCGCGAAGTGCCTACATTGATCGAACATCAATTAGAGTCACGTTATATAAATATAAAACTCTCCAGCACTATAAGAAGAAGGCTGAGAGTAATAAAATAAACTGTCAAATAAATTGTCGTATTTGAGACAAGTGAAATCAAGTATTGTTTAGCTTAAATTCAGTTCGCTACGTGAATCCACGTATAATCATAAGAGGTGGCACTACCCCACAGCGCCAGTACTTGGTAAGACTATAATTGTATTTTATCATGTATGTATTTTAATTTTTCTTTATTGCATCAATATACATAACACTGTCTTTAACCATTCTTTATTATTTACATCCTATTGCCATAGATAGTAATAGAAATAGAAAACAGGGCCTCTTGAGGCCTTGGTGAACAAACTACCTGCTCCTTGACCCTCTACTCCCTATACCTACAAGCCACGCGGGTTGTCATTAGACAAGGGAGGAGAAACAAGCACATACCGCTCGGTGCAAGTAACTCAATATAAAATATAAAAGAGGGTTATCATTTCAATAAGAGGCGTCCAACTCCGGACGTCACAATTGAATACTTTTTCAGACAATGATTTCAATATAACTCATCTATTATTTCGACGATAACTTTATACGTTTTGTACTTTTTACGACGTTATTATAATTTTATTTAAATTTTTTATACGTGAATACAGTTTTCGGGCGTCGACCTCACAGTTTGGCTCGTAGAGCAGAAGTGATGCGATGTTCGTCTATCGCCCGATTGTAGGCCCATTGTCCCTTTGTTTTTGCGAACCACGTGATTCGTACGTGTTGACAAGTTGGTGCGTTGACCGTTGCAATTTTTGTCTAGCATCTTATGTCCTTGTCTATGGTGTTTGGTTGATATTGCGGTGGACTTTCTCACTCGCTCTCGTTGTCGAATCTCATGTCGTTTTCTGGAATTTATTATTATTCTCGGCAATATTTGCCGAATTATTAGTTTCAGTTCTTATTTAACAATTCTATCAAGTCAGCCAGGAACTGTGTTTTGTGGATTTTCGTCGTTACTATTCAATTGTCAATTAATTAACCATTTTTGACTTTAGATTAACAATATATAAATTTTTGATGAATAATATGAATTTTCACAGTTTTTCGTTGACAATAGACGCCCGAGAACCGCATTTTAGCATTGATAGGGAAGGGCTAATTTTCTTCCTGTTACAGTATGTATGTTCAGCTGTGTGATATCAAAAATATAATTGTTAAAAATCATCATTGAAAAAATCATTATGTATATCTCGAGTGAAATTTAATTTAATAATTAATTCAACTGTCGCATCAAACTTATAACATTATTTTGTAATTAAACTACGCTCACTAAGAGACTGTATTTTTTCATATTAAGTGACTATAAATTAATTATACAAACTATTTTTTTTAACATCTCGTATTAAATTATTTGAGAATAATTTACTGCATTCTCTAACAATAACAATTCCATGACTCAAAAGCTATTGTTTTCTAACAGTATATGCTCCATTTATTACTAGGAATTCAACGCTTATTTTTGCAATCGAATGCTCTTGATCAGACGGCGAAAGAAGTGTAATTTTTTTCACATGTAAACGCAAATACATCGAATCCAATAAAATATCAATCAGTCTATCAATATACTTTTTTGAGTGAAATGATGATTATTATATATAATTTCCGAAATTAATCCGAAGTTCTTATATTCAATTGTGTGATATTTAAAGAATTTTTTTGAATAATATTTGTTGTTTTTTTTTAAATTATTATTTAAGATATGATATGATACATATGTTAATTACATATGATGTGTTGGGTCGTGAATGACCTTCCCCTCTTCTCCGCAGTTGACGTCATCAAACGCGCGAATATTCTAATTTTTTCATTTTTCCTACTTCAGAACATATAATTATTGTTGTTAGATTTATTTCATATCGTAGTTATTAACCCTTAAAGTGCACACTGGGTGTTTGACACCCAGAAAAAATTTCAAAGTGCAATAAAGTATATTTAATTTTGAAAAATCGCGTATATATCGACATCTGCCGGTGCATTTTCACCCCAAGAGTAAATTCCGTTAGGTCGCACAAAGGTTCGGTCGTTAGTTCCGTTCCAGCATCCGTCGGAAGCGTGCTCCAAAAAGCGACTGGGTGTCAGACACCCAGTATGCACTTTATGGATGTAAAATTGATTTTGGAGCAAAAATTTTTTTTGTGAAATTTGTGTTTTTTGTGGTTAAACAAAGGTAAGTTGATCGTATTAATGAAATATTCATTTTTGAGGTTAGTATCACATGTTATTGCTGTTGTAGATGGCGTATAACCTACGGGACAGATTAATGCGGGATGTATTATTGAATACGGAGATAGAGAGAGATAATTTCGGCGGTGAATGTAGCGAAGACGAAGAAGATTATGTTTCAGAAGTGGAAAATGATTCAGAAAGTCATCAAGAAATAAATGAGCTCGAAGATGAGCTGGAAGATCCCCGAGCTTCCAAACGACGGCGTGAAGTCCAAGAGCGAGAACTCGAGGATATTCCACTTTTCGAAAGATTGCAATAAAGTGAACCACGTGGAAGGCCAGTATCTAAATTGAGAGGCAAAAATGGCTACGTGTGGACGATAAACGAAGTTACTCGGCGGTCAGATAAGAAATATAATATCCATAGGTGTAGACATATTTGTTTATTATTTTGACGGAACGCGTTTATACCTAGCACGTGTATATACTTTATATAGGTTATGTATGTGTATATATAGTTATATGTCCATAACGTATATATATATATATATTTTTGTAGATCGACACAGTCCTGTTCTACCTGAAAACACGCCTGGACCGATCGGCGATGCTGCAAATTTGGAGACTATCCAAGAATTTTTCAGTATTTTGTTCAATGATGAAATGATAAATATAATAGTTGAATCTACAAATCACCAAATAGAAAATGAATGTGTTGGTAAAATTGCTCAAGGTAAAGAGCAAACATACTATCATCACACTGATGCTGCGGAAATAAAAGCATTTATTAGTATTTTGTATTATTCTGGATTATGGAAAACTCATCGAGTGGACTTAAAGAGGTTTTGGTCTCCAGAAAATAGAGCATCTTTTTATAGATACGTAATGCCTTACAGACGATTTCTGTCTTTATCAATATGCTTACGTTTCGACATCAAAAGTACAAGAAATCCTGATGATAGGTTTGCTCCCATTCGTAAGCTTTGAGAAATTTTCATCGGAAATTGTAAAAAATATTATAATCCCAGTAGTATGTGCACAGTTGATGAACAACTTCATGGTTTCAAAGGACGTTGTAAGCATCGTGTTTATATGAAATCCAAGCCGGATAAATACGGACTAATGTTCAAAACACTGAACGATGCTGAAACTGCTTACTTGGTAATTTTCTTTTTATTTTTTTTCCTATTTATATATATCGCAATTTATAATTGTTATATATGTTGTTATTATTTCAGATCCACGCCATTCCTTACTTAGGAAAATGCCATGGTCTTTCCAGTGGTGAGTCCATACCAGAATTTTTTTTTCGCGAAGCTACAGCTCCGATTAATGGCAGAAATCGTACTGTAACTGCTGATAACTGGTTCACGACCATTCCACTTCTGGAAAAGATGTTAACTGAGCCATATAAATTAACAATAACTGGCACCATTAGGAAAAATAAACGAGAGATTCCAGCACAAACGAAAGAAGCAAGTAAAAACGTGCCGGATTCAAAGTTTTGTTTTTCTGATAAAATTACATTAGTTTCATACACACCTAAGAAACACAAGATCATGTTGCTCGTATCAACATTTACATCGTGAACAAATATCACAGATGGAAAGTCTGACATAGTTAGACATTACAATAGAACTAAAGGTGGTATGGATACGTTCGATCAACTCTGTCATTCATTTACAGTGAGTAGACGAACCAAAAGATGGCCACTGCGAATTTTTTTTGGTATTTTGGACCAAGCAATTGTGAATTCCAGAATACTATTATCATGCAAAACAATTAATGCTAACAAACCATTGAAAATTTCGACACAAGAATGCCTTGAAAGCGTAATTCATCATTTATGCAGACCTTATTTGGAGGAGCGCTATAAAACGGTCACATTACGCAAGTATATTCGCCATGCTTTGACTGGGATATTGGGGATAGATCGGTTTGAAGATTTGCCTGACCCAAAAGTTGTAATAGCGGACAACTATGCCCGCTGTTCACTATGTCCTGTTAAAAGAGACAAGAAAGTGAAATCGCGGTGCGCCGCTTGCCGACGACCATCGCACTGGTCTCTGCACTGATTGCGGATTTTTTTAAAATACGTTTTTAATTATTTGTTTGTTTGCAGTAACATGTTTTTTTTTTGTATTTCCACTTCATTTTTTATTTTTTTCAATCGAAACAAATAGATTTCAATGTGAAATATATGGTATTCATAAGTGTCCTAAATTCCATTTTCATTTCTGAAAATAAATACCTTTTTTGAAAGTACCGCAATTGTGCTATTTTTTTTCTCAAAGTATGATATCTCAAGAGTATACCCTGCAATTTTTAAGTAAAAATATTGAAATTCACATTTTTTATGGATTTTTAAGTGAAAAAACTCACTTTTTTGGTTTTTTTTTATAAAAATCTATTTTTTAAACTAATTTAAAATTGTTTATTTCATAAAATGCCTATTCTATCTTGAAGATAACATATAGAAATATATCTCATCCAATTTTGATGAGAAAATATTCAATACTGTTCACACAATACTAATTTGAATCGCTGGGTGTTAAACACCCATGTGTGCTATTTAAGGATGGATTTTGAAGTGTGCACTTTAAAGGTTAAACCAACTCTTCAACCTTCCGTGGGAGACCTTTCGTTTCTTCTTTCTCAATGGAAACCTATTTTTACAGTCAGTTACCTCTATTTCAAAGCTAACTCCAAATCAAAATACTCTTCTATGTCAATTTCAGGTCGGTATTGCGTTCCAAAACGCTGATTTGGAGCAACGATTACACGGGAACGCATCATCGTACTCTTGAAAACATTGCTTTTTCCATATATTTTTCTCCACTTAACTTCAGTCTTGATCTAACATTCAAAAGGATAACTTCAGTCTTATTTTAACATTCAAACAGATACCATTATCTCTTAATCCATGCTTCACTCTGCTAATTCAAACCTCACCGACTCAACAAATCCAATTCGAAGTCTCTTAGTAATAATCGCCAATCATACCATACTCCTGCTAAGTCAATCATAATAAATAATTCTTCATTTCCTACTACGTCTCAATATTCAATTCCAAGCAAAAGGTCCTCGAATCCATTTCCATTATAATTACGTTACTGAAGTTTCATTGTAAGTGATCAGATCCAACCAAATATTAATTGTAACAGTGCTAATGAAAATCATCAAGTGAAGTTCAAAATAAACAGTGTTGAAATAAATATGAACAATTCAATACTGAATTTCAATCGTCGAAATTGTGTAATTAATATATACACAATCTGCTTCAATCAATAAATGAAGAGTTTCATGTATTTGTGTTTCTATTCAATGTAAATGAATGTCTGGAATTCACGTTTGTCATCTACACATTTCAGCTGCGCATAGTAATGGCAAACAACGTTCCCCTACGTTCAATTAAATATTTTAGAATTGGTTTAATATCCAATTATAACATCTAGAACGCAACAGATGATACATACGATAGTTACGTCTATATCAAGCCATATAACTATATTTATATTGGGTAATTATTGAAGATAAAAAGATCTTTATGTTGAATGAAAATGTTAGAAGAAAATAAAACAAAATGATCGGAACTATGTGCGGATATGGGAAGTGCAACTTCTTAAGCTTAAACAGCTAGGATAAAATTCAGTTATATACTGAATACATAAGGAATATTATAAGGATTGAAATGAAGTATTTTTAAAACGATATACAATACTGTTTGCATATAAATATTATTCTCAATTCATTTCTGTAATCTGTACATTACTGGGTGCTTCAATAGCCTGTACATTTTGTGTAGATGGTGCAATAGCTGCAGTATCTATAGTTGTTCCTGATTTTGTTATTGTAATATTTCGGTCATTAATCATTTGTAAATTCAGTTGCTGTTATAGAAAGTCTATTAATTTTATGGAAGTGTCGAATGCAAAATTAACATTGAACTCTTCAGTTAGTATAAGAGATTTTAGTTCGTCGCATTGAGGAAAAAGTTTACCACCATAACGAGTATATCTCATTAATGATCCATGTGAAATGCGATTATGTCGTTAATATGTGAATTCGGATTTACGTAAACACCTACAATCACTGTTTTCTGTCCATTTATCGTACAGCACACAGGCATGCAAATGTCATCGACATCTTCTGTCACAGCTGTACTTGATGTTGATTGTACAGCAGTGAATTCTAGTGAATATATCGACATTCCTTCTCTTCGTCGTATAAATTCAATCATTTGTTGATCGAGAGTCTCCAAACAATTCGTGGATAATCTTCGGAATTCTTGTTGCAATGATGTTAATATTGTTGATGGTCTTTGGCCATGGTAGAACCTCAGATCATTATTGCGTGGAATTATAAACAATCTATCAATAGAAGTAGCACGTGATAATGCGATGTATACTAGTGATTGTGACTGTTTCTTATCATATTCATAAACAATTACAGAGTACGTATCACTCTGTGATTTGTGTATAGTACTAGTACATGCGTAAACTACAAGAAAATGTGTCCTTTTCACATTTATTGATTTATTTGTTTATAAGTATAAAATAATGTTGTGACGTTACTTCAGGCCATAGGCTGTGGTAGACAGCATATTTTCAAAGTTTTACTATATTTGCCATATACATATGAATTATGCCCGGTAATAGGTATATCAAGAGACACGGTAGTGTCTCGCGCCAAGTTCACTGCGAAGCGAGGCACTACATACCGTGTATCTTTACGCGAAAGTCCGAATTTCAAGAGATCACTATGATAAAATCTCATATATGCATAAAATTTAGCGGAAAAATAATGGGCGCGATTGGGAGCTCGTGTCCAAATTATATAATAAAACTGATTTTATTTTTGAAGTGAAAACTTCTTTAGCGGCGTGCACTTTTTTTTAGATGGGTAGAAAATGTTGAACTCGCGTCAGGATCACGTGATGCTGATCGAAAATTCGTAAGATGTAGGAAGGGTAGACTGCCGGCGTAGGAGAGGAACTCCCTCTCTTTCTGCAGCGCGCCGAAAATGTATGCCTGCTGGCTGTTTCGTTTAAGCGGCACGGGGCGCTTGTGTGAGTGCGCGTGTGTGTTTGTACTATCGGCTGTTACGTGCATGCACGGCAGTGATGTGGTGGGAGCATCTAGTGCGTGGCGCCTGCGCGCTAGAAATTTATCGCTCGCCATGCTGAATGTGATGGTTACTGTTGAAGTGTTGAATGCTGATCAGCTGATGCCTAGACCGTCTGTATTCATGTAAAATTCTCATATATAAAGTGTTAAAATGATGGAAATTGAACAAAGTGTATCTATGAGTGAAAAAAGTGACGAAGAAATAGTGAAAGAAAATGAGTGAGTACTTTATAAAAATATAAATATGTACCTACACATTATAGATGTAATATTTGTAATATGTTTATACTTCATAGCATTAAGCTATACTTTTATTACATCACAATGTAAGCACGTGTGCGGTGTAGGTTAGGTATCAAAAATACGATACCAAACAAATGATTTCAAATGAAAATATATGACATAAAATAATAATAAATAATCTTCGTTTTTCAGAGAAACGAACATCAAATTATATGGATGTGCATGCGAAATACACCAGCATGTTTAATGCTACTGTTTCTGATATCGGCGATATGTGTATAAGTCGTTGCCACTCTGGTGATAATCAGTTCATTATTATGGTTGCCGTTTACATTTCTCCAAATAAGTCATTGCGTGCCATACGAGACTTCTTGTATGAAGATTTATTCATTTATTCTCATGACGCATCTGCATTGCTTCAAAAAAAAAATTGGGACAAGCTTTGATTTGCCAATGATTTTGAGTGGAGATTTCAACATAAACTTTGCAGACGATACAAATCAACAATTAATTGAATTTTTAAATAATGAATTTGGTTTAACGATGTTAAATGATCGCAATCTTAGCACAACGAAATACAAAACTACTATTGATGCGGTCTTTATTAGACATTTAAATAGATTTGAATCAAAATTGTTCCGTTTCTTACTTCAGCTACCATAAACCTATTGTATCAGTTTTAGAGATTGGCGATGATGATGCTGGTAATGATGATGGTGAAAGAGTCGTCGAAATTATGAATGAAAGTTGATTTTTCTGAGAGATAAAATTTCTAATGTAAAATAATTGAAATAGTTCTGAAGTGTTAAACTTTGGATGTAATATAAATTGTCATCTTTGTGTACGATAGCGCAATAAATAAATATTGTATTTTACCACATAAATTATAGTACTTTTATACTGATAAATAAAGCAATTCGTCCAAAATTATTCCCAAACCATTCCAAAATATTAAAAAATGCACAACGTTAATGTTCAAGTTTTCATTTCTGCCGGCACTCCCGGAGTGCCACACGCGTTTTTTTTCCTACGTGCCGTATAATGGAAGATATATTGAATTAAAGTTGAATACTCATGATTTTCACGATGAAAAAAATTCAGTCTTGGTCGTCGTCGTCGTATGTTCGGCATCCTTATTCAATATGTTTATGGTTACATAAGCTTGTCTATCTTTAGTTGGAGGGAAGTGACCGATAGTGTCCTGTTACATTTCGCATTATGGCCTATGCTTTCGTCCTTTTTTAGTTGTGTTTTCGGATGCGCTTTTCTAACACACATTATTGTCGTAAATTCATCTTTTTCTGGCCTGACAAAATATTATGTTAAATACAGAATCGAATACGATCTACTCACACACTTCGGCAGACCGTAGACTTTCTTTCCGCAGCTTCATCTTTACCCACATTCTGTTATAATAACCGTTTACCCTACTTTATTCCCAACACACACTCCAACATACAAGTTGTGATCCGAATCTTGATGACTGCCATAATGTCATGTTTAATTATTTATTGGGATTCTCATCATCAGTATGTATTCTCCGTATTTTATTTGCCACTTCATTATTTATTTAATCACTCGTTGCCGTATCTTATTTTCTGCTTTGCTCTTCTTAGGTTATCTTAGCTTGTTTTGCTTTTTAATATTGTCATTGACGGATAACCCTTGAAGTTTGGAGTTGCTTCACGTTATCTGCATCCTGATGATTTCTCCTAGTCCTTTCGGTAATCTTCAATTACTATTTCTCTCACTCATGCATCCGTAATTGCATTCACTCCATTAATTTTATGTACATTTTTTCCCACAGCCTAGCCGAAAGGTCGAATTCGAAGATTCGTTGCAATTGTGATTGTAAATATATTTAACTTCGTTCTTTTCTTTGGACCATCTGAAAATTTTTGTAATTACGTCGATTCCCCTTTTTCTTGGATTGCCCAAATGGTTTCTGCACAAACGTTCTTGTAAATTTCGAACTATTTATTAAGATTTTCGCTTTCATTTGTTTTGTGTTTTTGCAATTAGCAGGCTTAGCAGGCACTCGATTTCATAACTATTGATTACTTTTTTGCTGTGACATCCAATCAATATTGATACATCAAATGATACAGTACGAACGTTATCAAGACAAGAGTACTAGACAATATTCCAAAGTCCTCTGTAATGGCCATGAATCGGCAAAACTTCGAAAATGCACTCAATCCAATGCCTAAGATACTGCAACAATGCGTATAGTCACTATGATGTATATAAGCTAACCTTAAAAATTGCCGAGAAGAACGCCCGCTGAAACCAATAAACGTAGAAATAAATTGAGAAAATAATATAAGAGTATGGAAGAATGAATGTTGAATGAATGGACATATTTAAGGACGTTCATTCATGAGACTTTTTAGTAGATAAAATTTTTTATTTTTCAGTTTTGATAAGTTAAATCATGTA
>JAQQBS010001423.1:4476004-4487503 GCA_030347275.1 Microctonus aethiopoides
AAAATAATAAAATCGAAAAAAAGACGAAAATAATTAATTTAAAAAATTCAAAAAAAGTTATATATTTTTCGATTTTATCATTTTTTTTTAATTTATAGAGTATTTTATTTATTGTATACATGTATACAATAAATAAATTTGAAAAAAAAAATAAAATCGAAAAAAAACGAAAATAATTAATTTAAAAAATTCAAAAAAAGTTATAACCCATCATTATCCCATTACGAAACTAGGCTTAAAATTTATATTTTAGAGAGTAGTATTTTTGAGAATTTTTTGAGAAAAATCGAAAGATACAAACAGTCTCAAAATCCACATTTTAACTATAAATTTAAAAAAAACAATCAAATTCATCATTGATAATTTTTTGCATAAATTTTCCAGAAAGTTCATTAAAAAACAAAAATTTTGAAAAAAAAAAGACTCAAATCGGACAATTCGTGGCCAAGTTATGGTCATTTGAAAATTTAAACCCCGAAATTTTCAAAAATTTATATTTTCTGAACGGTTCGATAAAAAAATTTGAAAAAAATCACAGAACCCTTTTTCGATGGGTAGAAAAAGATGCCCAAGTTTCAGCGAAATCGGAGATGCAAAGGTCATTGATAGGATGACTTGACATGGAATGCCCCATATGTATTAGTCCGGTTGAATTAGCCCGAAAATAGGGTCAAGGTTGCAATAATTCGCATACAGCTAAAAATTGGTACGATTGTTCGGAACACTATTATAAATGAAATGTGAAAAGTCCCCATCGATCCTATGTGTGCAAAAAAATTTATGCAAGGTCAAAGTTCGCAAAAATGGGTTTTTTTGCGTTTTTTGGCCAAACTGTGAGTGTTATCATGAAAATAGGTGACACAAAAATTGTAGATCATGTAATTATCTATAAAAATTGTTTCCATACTTTTTCTCCTAAGAGTCACCGTTTTTGAGATATAACGATTCGAAAAATTGAAAAAGTTGTGTCCTTCGTAATATGCATAAGTACGCCGCACACATATGTCGCTGAGCTGTAATACAAGTAAAAATATTGTTATATGGGGCTGTGTATAACTTATAGTCTCTCATTTTATACATCGGTGTGACCATGAACAACATCTGTCTGCTATTCAATTGTCCGACAGTACAACAACTATATTCTTCATATCTTTACTTTTCACGATTCCAGTCTAAGTCTGAATCCATATTATTACTTTGACATCACTATAATAATACCTCTACTCTACTTTCCCACTTATACTCCCCAAATTCTTACTTTTGATTTTTTATGTAATGCAATCGAAAAGTAGAGATCTGAAGAGTAATGTTGTTGTACTGCCAATTGTCCGCGTTGCAAGGGTCATATACCTGCTCCTTTTCCAAAGGCCTAATAACCTAATAAACAAATAATTCTCATTACCCCCCACCAAGTGGTACGTTTGCAGATTTGATCAAAAAAATTCTAGTCGCTGATGTATTTTTTGATGCAAATAATTCTAAAAAATAAATGATCAAATTTAAATCATTTGAAATTAATATGTACAAATATTAGCCATAGCATTATGACTGCTGTTCGGCCGAGGTCTTTCAAAATCTAATTTACAATTGGGTCTCTCAGTTTTTTTTCATCGACGATTCGAATCAAAATATCTTATACAAATTTTTTCATTTTTCGGTTTGTGTGCTTCTTATGATGATACTATAATGTACGAGGCTGCAGCAGTTTTTCATCGCCCACCTCATATTCTACCACCAGAAAGTGGCATATTTGTTCAATACGTAGCAGATAATGCTGATATAAATGTAAATACACTAGACGGTAATAACACGCTTCATATAATGGGTATCATTCAAATTGTTACTCCAAAAAGTTCAGTTCCACTAGAAGAGACTATACCACGTTGAAAAATACGCGCTAAGTACACTACCTCACAGGCGGCGTGGAATTAACGTGTGTACATTATGAATAACACAACTTTTCCAACTTTCGAATCAATATACCTCAGAAACGGTGACTCTTAGGAGAAAAAGTATGAAAACAAATTTTATAGATAATTGCATGATCTACAATTTTTGTCTAACCTATTTTTATGATAAAACTCACCGTTTGGCTGAAAAACGCAAAAAAGCCATTTTTGCGAACTTTGACTTTGCATAAATTTTTTGCAAACGTTGGATGGATGGGGACTTTTCACATTTCATTTATAATGGTGTTCTGAACAATCGTACCAATTTTTAGCTTTATGCGAATTACTGTAACCTTGGATGTCTATTTCGACCGGACTATATACGCCTTCACGAATCCATCCAAACAAATAATCCACTAACATGGGCGATAGGCGTGAATATACGCTCTCTGTATTTTAAAGTGAAACTTTTTTTTTTACTATAACACCTTCATTACTGTTTTTTCGATTAATTCGACATGGAATTTATCGTCCTATATAACGTAACAACTAAATATTCATTTTTAATTACCGATTATTATCAAACAAATGCACAAATTATTTTAAGTCAATTTAAAAAGTTACTTAGGATGAAGAAAAATAAATATTTTTAGTGTATTTGCCAATATTAATTTTTAAACCCTAAGAATGATGTTAAATTCTGGGTATACCTACTGTTTAAGTCACTTGTCAGTAGGCAACCCAGTCGCAGCGAACGACATCCGAAAAACGCGCCATCCATATTGATCGATTAGTACCGAATCGCGCCGTCCTCAAAGAGTTAATTGTTTTGCCTATGTTTTTATTTGTTTAATTACTTCAATTGATAATATTTTATTCAATGTTTCACGTAATCTTTTGTTATTAGTGATGAACATTTTATCTAACTCAGCTTTATCAGATAAAGAAAATAATATAACTTCAACCATACAGTAATATTCAACACGGAATAAATTTTCAGTAGTAATTCATAACTCACGGCCAATTATCAGGATCTTCGAATCTTTTCGATGCTAGTTTTATTAATATAATTTTACCAGTCTAATGAAGTTATAGTATTGACATATTGAAATTTTTTGGAAACATACATATTTGCTAGTCACTCTCAATTCTTAATTACCCTCAAATTATAAATATAAATCGCGGAAATGACTAAAGTTATAGATTAATCACGGAATCATTTCCAAATAGAAAACAACATGAAACAATACATAGCAGAAATACATTCCATACTGTATAGGAATTGTATTATCGCATGAAATCTTGAGTCGAATGAATATAGGAACTGATATTGCACATAATAATAGTTGACGATGCTATTGAGGTTCTGAGTATAAGTTTATTGCAAAATAAAATAAGTTATGATGAGTCTAAGAAACATCAAAATTGGTGCAAATCTTGACTTATGGAGATTTTCTAGATTCAACGTAAAACTGATGGGCCGACGAGAATAATAGGCGGTTTAATCGACCGCTAGGAGAAATGAATGAGTACAAAAATCCCGACTTCGGTATTTTACTTTGTTTTCATCATATATTATATGATGGTTAATTCGTCTATTATGAAAAATCAAAGTGTTTGAGGCAATTTTTGCTCTAATGCTCAATAACTCCTCCAAAAAAAGTCATGCACACAATGATTATATGTCCAAAATAAAGAAAGCGATATAGCTTCACAATTTAACTGATTATTAAAGTTTCTTTTCGTAGCCCATTCAAGTTGAGAAGGTTGTCGGAAAACCATCGATTTATATAAATTTCTTTTTAGAGTCCTATAGCTCTAAAGTAATTAGCTGACTCGCCAATCTACAAAAGAATTTAAAATTAGAGCAAAACGCCCTTTGAAATCAGCTCCAATCAAGATTTTTATGAATATTATTGACAACATTACAGTCATTTAAAATTAGACTATTTTTTATTCGGAAATATTTCACGCTTTAGTTTTCTAGCCGAGTATATATAGAAACATAAATGCACATAATATCACTGATATTTATACAAAATTAAATTAAAATGATATTACCTATCAAAGCAACTATTTTTAAATATTCATATGCAGCTGTTCCCATTAATTTGTATTCAATAAAATGAAAACAGATCACAAAAAATGAGATTAAGTATAATTAAACAGAATAATAGTTACTCACCCTCACAGAAAAGCGTCACATCGGTGAGACTTTCACTTTTGAACAAGTTCGAGAATGCTGTTGCCAGATTGCTACCAAAACTGTTCCACTTGAGACAAAATTGTTGTTGATGAGAGTCCATAGTGCCGCCCTTAAACTCGGCCTCTTCACTTTTATTACTGTGCGACTCTGATACTGTTTTTTCTTGCTGATTATACGTGTACTCAATCGAGTCACCAGCTGTGTAATAAAAAGAAATTTTGTAACTATGCAATTACATACGAATTAAACGTAAAAAAAAAGGTTACAATATTTTCAGAATTAATTGTATAATAAATAACTTCAAAGAAAGACTTTCAAAAATCATTGTACAACAGTTATTAATTGACCATAAACGAATATAAATATTATGAAGTGGTATAGCTATGATTCATATGATGGCAGCCGTTATGTGAAGTTTCACATAGCAAGTGTTATTTTTTTGTTACCGAACATCAATAGACATAAACAAACTCATATTCAAATAACTTCAACAGTATTTGTGTAACCCCTTGCATACAACCAAGTTCAATTTAAGAAAGGGATACGGGAAAAATCCAGGACCAAATAAACGAAAAATGCTGTTAATATTCTGATATACATTCAAATGTATTATTAATATAAAGAAGAATAGATGCATGAGTCATGAACGTCCTTGGGAATGCGATTCATTCGAAGTGAATAAAAGTACCTACTGTCGAAATTTATTTTGATATGATCAAACAATCTATATTTTATATTTCGAAGTGAGAACGATGAAGGAAAGAAGGGAGATCAACTATACTAAAGAAAATATACATAGATATAAGAGGTCATGCGGAGAAGGGGAAACGATTGCTCTATAATTGAGAATGGGATAGTGGCCTCAGGTTAAGCCTACGAATTTCACGCTATGCTTGTCGCTTCATTTATCTCATAATATCTGCATATGTTTCCCATCGCATTTCAAATATTCTTTTAATATGTACAAATATAGAAATATGGATGATAAACAAATGATAAGTATAAAAAATGAATTACATGAGTAAATGATGTATACATATATGAATTAATAATTTACAAAATTTGGAAATATAGCTCACATGTTGATTAAAAAATTAACATAGAGTTTCAAACACAAAATAACCTAATGAAAAACATTCATTAATAGTTAATTGTGTATAAAACTGAAAATATAATTACAACTGTCACTAAATTAATAACATTTACCATTCTGGCTCAAATTCAAATTCAATTCATTTAACTATAATCATACAATATTGAAGTGGCTGGTTGACGAAAGCGAAGAACCATAATAGACACACCGAAAAGAGGTACTAGCGATGGGCACATAGTAGAGGGAGAACTCAAGGTCACGACGGGGCCGCACGCGCGTGTTTATCTCACAAATACATTCACTGTCACGGTACAAACATTGGAGGCATACTGCTGCAATGCGCACGCGTTGTTGCGCATACGTACCTCCTCCATCACTGTATCATTCACGCAACCGTCAACATGCTGTGTACACTATACTGGTTCCACTTTATGAAATCAAGCTACAAAAATTAACGATTTTTATCATTCGATATTGTCGCATTGATGATAATTTTATACCCCCTTCACAATGATGACATAGAATAACTAAATTTATAATGCATGAATTTAATCCCTAGACAATCTATTTTTCAGATAAATCAACGCTGTAACATAGCTAGATAATAAAGTAATTTGTTTACATTAAAAAATCAAATATTAACGTACATAGTGAAATACGAAAATCAATAAACTAGATAGGAACCGATAGCTGAAACTGAATTTGATTAATGATAATAAAAAAAAGATGGAAATATATAAATGTCTGTTTGGAACTTGTAATACGTCGAAAGATCTTGCAGCGATTGACACCGAATGTTGATATTTTCTCTACTACAATCAAATTGAACGAAACTCAAAAAATCATGAAAAAATTTATATCATCTTATCAATGGCTATTTATAGGTAGGATTTTATGCAATGAATATGACATGCTCATTCGAACCCTAGATACAATTTAATGTAAGTTTTTTCTAGAAGTATGATTCTTTGCACAAAAGTATTGCCAATAAAATATGAATCCAATTTTATGTACTTATTAAATTGTTAGAAATCCGATGAGAATGTAGAAATAATATTTCATAAAAAATGGATAAAGTAACAGCGAAAATATACATCAATTCGCAATATGCATTGCGAATTGAAACAATAATACAAAGTTACAATTAAAGTAAACACTCAATAGAATATAATTTCCAAACATCTTACAGTTAGTACATATTATTGTTTTAAACTGTGTTTACTAGGTAATATATTGTAAATAAAAATTTTTTTTTTCTTTTTGGTTTTCATTACGCAGTAATGTGAAGTATTTTTATTTACATGTTATCGCTGCAAGTTTATAATATAGTATTACGATTAAAAATCCGGATTTTTTTCATATAGTTACTACTTTTTCAAACTTTTATTCATATTTCCTCGTGACAAGTGAATGATCTTTTTTAAGAATAAGGGATAATTATGATTCGATGTTTAAGAAATAAATTGCAGACTTACAAATAATATTTAGATGAAATCACGTAATTTTTGAAGAATTCGTTTTATTTAGTCCAATGGATCATGAACAGTACACTTTATATTAGATCGATAATTTCGGCGGTCTAGAACAACACATTGAAGTATATTGAACGCTGATCGTTTTTCGAAAACTGCTTTGAAGATTGTATTATTTCGTTCAAAATGAAAACTAAAAGCGGTATACACTATACGCAGATGAGTAGCGTAATGAGAGCACAGGGAACAAAGCACATGGACACGCGGGCACTATTGCCAGAAGAAAGAATGGCTAGGCTCACGTCATAGTTGAAAAGACGCAACGCGGAAGTGTGCTGCGGCCGTGGGACTGGTGGACGGAAAGCGCGGCGAATGTATGCTACTAGGAGAGTGAGAGGGGAAAAATACGCGCGCGTGCCGTTGAGAAAGAAAGACGTAGATAGACGAATCAGAGAAAAAGGGATAGAGATAGATGGGGAAAGAGTGAGTGAAGTGGATAAGAGGTGAGAGAAAGACATACAGAAACCCGTATTCCCTTTTTTTCGTTTTCACTACGATTATTCCGAAATAATTCGTGAATTTTTTGACTACTACCGAGTACCCTCTCGTCTATGTATTTTCATAATTTGACCCGTATAGAAGCTGATGCATACCATAAACGATCTCTCATATTTTCGTTCACTATCAATTAATTCATATAAAATTAAACAATTTTATGCCAACGTTTGAGCTTTTAAAAATTAGAGGTCATTAGCTTTTCGACTGCAAACTTATTGAACCACATCCCTTATAATAGACTATACGACTGTAATATCGGTCGAACTAAATGCAGAAACACTGAAATTCTGTTAGCAACATTTGTACAAAAATCATCTATTCGCAGTGCATATTCTTAAAATTGATTATCAGAGATGATATATAATCTACGAATACACTTACGTATTATAGAAATCAAATGCATGGATAACAGATATCCAATGTGTTTACACATAATGCATAGTAATGATAATTTATATGGTAATGTACGTAACAAAGTATAATCGATGCTTCACTTTCGAGGTCAGTAAGGTGGAACAATGTAATACTCAAAGCAGCACACACCATAGTATAAAAATATATATATTAATAAAAACATACACATTACACATATATGTACATGTTTTAGAAGAAAAAATTTTTTTTTTCTTAGTCGCTATACTATTTACAACTCATCAGGATTCTTGTACGTACATAATGTGATATTGACAATACTTTTTTAAATCCAAAATACCTGTCGGGTGAAGCCACCATAAACCGGCTGAGGATGATTGATGATAGGTAGATTCGATATCAACAGGGTCATACATCCTCCTCCGACAATATTACGCCGAACACTGCCGTCGAAACTGTATTGTGCCTGTAGTCCCGGTACGATGAGGGTTGTTACTTCCCTTCCTACATTTCTACATCCCCTTCTTTTTCTTCATTTCGCGCGCAAAGGGATATACAAGGTTACTGCTTCCACTGCCCAACCCTTATCGACTATGGTAGCCAATGTTGCTCTGTCGCCTACGTTTCTGGCGCCACTATATCGCCTCTAGTGTCAACGCGTCCATACACTGCCCTTTCAACCACCAACATTTTTAGCAAACCTGTATAGTATATTTTTACTAGCATCAAATCTTGTTAAATTATCTCGTTAACTCAAATAAAATTGAGTGGTTTTGTTGAAATTCTAGCAATTTAAAGAGTTTCAAGCACCAATTTGATTGTTATGCAATATAAGATGGATCTATGATTTTATTGAAAGAAAAGGTTCAGGACTAACATTCAGCCTCTAGCGCGTATCATGGTGAAACATAGAAATCCTTTCTGACTCTTTACATAAATATTATTAAACTTATATGAATGTATAGATAGATTTAAGATGCATATGCCAAATAGGTATGAAGTAAAGAAGTTAAAATTGATGCCAATATAATTCTATTCATTCATATTTTGAAGTTCATGAGAGTGTACGGACCATGAACGGAATAAAAATATTTCTCATAATCATTTTTAAAACTTATTTAGAATATATGGTAAAATAGTTATAATGTCAATTATACATGCTTATATTTCAGATGAGAATACATTGTAAAAATTATTGCAATAATTCTTGTATATCACTTTACAACAATTTGAACATTATCGAACATGTCAAGTTTGGAATATTTTATGATCCATAGGAAGTTAGAGAAAAAAAAGTCCACCCTGAAAAGTTTCCAAAATAATTATTTTTTCTTCAATTCATCATTATATTTCCTATTATATAAGGACTATTTAAACGTCTCTACATCAAATTTTATTAACCATTACAAAACGTGAGTTATAAAATGAACAAAATAATAGTTTTTAATAATGATGATAGTTTTAAGATTTCTCCACTGCTCTCCCTGATACATATTATTACGAACTTGATTCATAATTACATTAATCATTCAGTATGGAAAGAAAATAATGGATAAAATAATAAAAGGAACAATTATGAGAGATTGTTTAATTACTCACGTTTGAGGCGCAATATCACAATTGTATGTGATTGCCGTTTCGTTTCCTTCACAAATATCATGGGCTAATTGTAAACATGTGTTTTTAGCCCATTTAAACCACAAAAAATTAATCTCCAACATGATCTGATGTTGCTCAGAACAATTTTTTTATCACGAAGACAAGAAAATATTTTTGAGTCTATCAGCTTTTTTTGATATATTTTAACTAAAAGTATACTAAATAATTATCTATTATAGAAAAAAAAAAAGAATTTTTTATAATATTTTTGAAGAATTGAAAAATATTTACAAATTGTATGTAACGATTGTGAATAATATTGATTATAAATAATATTATTTATTTCGTGTATACATACTGAATAAGAAATACCATTTAACCCTTTAACTACTGCTGTCATTTATAGATCGTCTATAGACGACAGCCGTAGCCGATACCAGTAGCCAATGGGTTAAAGGTGGCTAGTAATGCTCAATATATTTGTGAATAATTATCTCCTTCACACACAAAATTTATTCAGCAAATTTTCGCAAACTCACACAAAAATATACAATTTTTTATAATTAATTTTTCAAATTCATCGCAGACACCTCACACAGTGAAAAATTTTGTGTAAAAGTCCACACTTTTTTTGTGTTAACGGACTTTAACATAAATTTTGTGTAAAATTTTAACACAAAAATTTGTGTCAAAACAGAAAAATAATCTTTCGTAAAATGAAGAAATTCTGTGTTGATTGTAACACAAAATTTTAGTTAAAATAATTGACTAAATCAATGTGTAAAATTTACACACTTTTTATGTTATTTCGTTACAATATTTTTATGTTAAATTGGCCTTATTAATTTTGACATGCTATATATGTTGTGGATGTTCAATATTTTCATGAATTCTATAAATTACTTAATGAACTTTTTTTATTCTGGAAAATAAAATAAAAAATCGATTATGAAAGCTGTTTTTATGTGATATTCATTACGTGAATTCAATAACAACATGAAAACGACGCAGAACAATGTTTTCACACTTTTTGTATGGACTCTACGTTAGGGTGCCATTTTTGAGCCACTTTTTTTTTCATAAAAAAATCGGGCTGCAAATTAATATAAGTCATATTTTGACTTGGATCAAAACATATCATAGACTTGGACCAAGACATTTTTAGACTTGAGGTATTATTCTTCCATAAAGTCGATTTCCCGCTTGTTAGTCCATTGAAATGTTACAATTAGCTTTACATGGTGGTGAGCAGTAAATTTTTTTTTTAATGTCAAGGGGGAGTTAATACAAAGCTAAATCCAAGTTTGAGGGATCGCCACCCTTATATTTCGGTCGCCATTTTGAAAAAGGGGGTGCTAATGATTTTACGTAATATCAGCCAAACTACTCATCGCACAGAAAATTTGTGAAAACATTTTTTGTAGCAAATTAAATTCTCAACAACTTTAGTTATGTAACTTTTGGTCGTAAAATTGAAAATGAAGGAGTTATTATCGAAAATAGATAAACATATGAGGACAATCTGTTTTTTTTTCGTTATAACTTTTTTACTGGTCGTTTTACGGAAAAATGACATCAGAGCGCGTTTAAAGAGGAGATTTCAGGGAATAATTAATAATGATTACTTTTGCAAATTTGTCAATTTATAAAGGTTTTACAGCGCTGCGAAACTAACATTATTCTCCAGTACTTGTCAGTATACATGCATATTAGGGTGGGCTAAAAAAAACTTTGAATTCTTTTTTCTTTTACTATAATGAAAATACTGTTCAAGATGACCAAAGAATGAGCTTGTGAAAAGAGCAGCTCTTAATTTTAATACTAAGAGGTGACGCAGCGTGATTTTCGATTTCCTATTTAAATAACACGGAAATTTTTTATATTTTTTTTTGATTTTTTTTGCATTATAACGAATTCTTATGTTATAAAAATCAATACATATTCTTATAGGAAATCAAATGATCTACAAAAAAGGTCTTCTATGAAATTTCGCTAAGTCAACTCGTTGAAAAGTTATTCAAGGTTAAAGTTCAACCTCAAATGACATATGATCACTTTCACAATTTTTTACACGTTATCACAAAATACTGGCTCAACAACATTAAATATCGTATTTTCCGTGACTTTTTTCGTTTTATTCTACAAATTTGTAGAAGAAGACTCATATTATTTTGCACGTTTCAAATAAAAAGCATTGAAAATGCAATCAAACAAACAAATTGATCAATAATCGAAAAATTTTCATTTCGTAAAAAAGTTAATGTTTTAATAGAAAATACCCAATGAACCTCGCAAATAATATATTTTTAT
>JAQQBS010001423.1:4489612-4536533 GCA_030347275.1 Microctonus aethiopoides
GACGGTAAGTCCGGATCAAGTTAATAATACCGGATTCCAGCTTTTCCTCGGAAAGGTGACCGTTATAATATATATATAGTTGAAAGAGCTCGATGCAATTGCATCACTTAATAAGTGATCATTTAATTAGGAAATGGCCATAATCCGCAATGTTGCCGCTGCAATGTTCCAGCAACATTCCGGCAACATTCACATGTAATGTTCCCGCTGCAATGTTCCAGCAACATTCCCCCAACATTCACATTGTAACGTTGCCACTGGAATGTTGCAGGAATGTTGCAGCAACGTTCGGAATGTTGTGCAACGTTCGGAACATTGCTGCAACATTCCACGCTGACTGGGTAATTTATTATATTATAAACTGATGTTACTTTTATTTATATTACTTTGTTCGATATACTGTATATATGTTAATAAATGCATTCATATGTAATCTTTGAAATTATTATTATATATAGAAACAACTTACACTATTTACTATTAAGTATAATCTATTTTCTCGCTTTTCTCTTATCCCGCGATACTTTCATTTACGTATGTACGTTATCCAAGGATTTCATAAAGAGCGCGCGCCTAACCTCTTTTGCGGCGTTGCCACATCTACTAAATCATAGCCGCCTACCGCTGCTCAACGTCATTTTTTTACATTTTATCGCTCAAATCTATTATCACACGTACCCAATCAATACGACCAATGGACGTCTAGAAATAAGGGGTTTCATTCGTGTTAATCAAGAGTCATGTCGCTATGAGACGCTATCGGAGCAATTTGGATCGATGAATGCGAAATGTTACAAACAAAGCTAATTTTCGGTCTCGGCGGCGGTTTGCACGGCAACGCGAGAGAAACGAAATTGAAAGAATTCGGATATCAAAAACACGTGCATCATGTCGTATAAATTATGATATTATGAGTTGGAATCGATCTGCTTTCAGTTACGATGCTTCAATTGATTACAGTGCCTACTAATGCTTTAATATTGAGTCAATGAATTCAGTTTGTCCACATTGTAAGGCTTTGAAATTCAAAAAACAAGAAGCTGGATTGTCTTGCGCAAATGGCAAAGATGAATTAGTACTTTTAATTCCACCACCAGAACCATTGAAATCACTGGTTACAGAACTTGGAACTGATTCAATACATTTCCTTAAAAATATCTGGCTATACAACAACGGCTTCCAGATGACTTCTTTTGAGGCAACAAAAGTAGTTGGAGACAATGTCATGCCAACTTTTAAGGTAACTTATTATTTTTAACAAATAGACCTGCTCCAGTTCACATCCATACATACATATACACACACACGCGCGCGCATACACACATACAAACATACATACGTACATACATTCATACATACAAACTATAATGGTCCAAAAAAGTAAAAGTTTTTCATTTTTAGCTACTCTTCCAGCATATGTTTAAAGATACTAAATGAAAATTTTCTGAATTTTTTCAAGCAAATCGGATGATATTTAGAGGTCAGACAAGTCAAAAATATGATTTTTCATGTTGTTCAACATATTGTATGCTGATTCGTATGAATTGATCATTACTCACTTATAATTTTATTTCTTTACACTCAAATACATAATATTTAATACGTAAATTGTGTGTGAAGTACAGTTTGTGTTGCGTAACTCAACGCACAATAATCACTTTTTGAATTGTTGAAGATGTCAGCATTGATCAATGGCAATCATGGCTGCCACTAAATTGATCGGTGCTGCCATCTTCACTTACATATATATTGGTTCGGCTCTCTCCTGCTTCTGGAGCGACCACGAGGCAATAAGTTGCCATTATTATTGTTAAGACTCTCATAAGTGTGCGCACGTGTTGGCAGTTCATTAAAACTTATATTAAAATTATTATTCTTTTTTGTAATTAATTCTATACTATTTGAGTGAAGTGCAACAGATCTTCATAAAGTTAATAAAACGTATTCACTCATTCATTCTTTTGTGATTAATAAGTCAACTCAAGATACATTCAAACAATTTTTACTATTATTAATACTAAGTGTGACGCCATATTGGCCACGCGGTGATCCGCAACGTTTATGTTCATTTTTGTTTTCTTTTCAATTTTCATACTTGATTATTCATTCGCTTATTTTTTAATTACATTATAAATTAAAAGGCACAATCAGTGTAATTTATTAATTTCGTTTTCCTTTTTTTTGTTTTGTTCAATAAATAAAATGTTCACACATATTAAATAAATAAAAGGAGATTTACTACAGTGTGTGAAAAAAACCAAATAAACAAAAAACCAAGTGATATTATTGACTCATTATTTTTTTCTTTTTTTGATCGCTCCTATGTAAACTTGATCCTCGACCAACAACGCCAGAATATTTATAAGATTATTTCTACAGTTTGAAACACTATTTTCACATATTTTGTCATACTTTGTAAGCATTTCAATGAGCGGATTTCATATTTTTTTAATATGAAACGTAATTAAGTAATCATAAGAGTTGATAAATATTACTTTTTATTTCAAACATAAGATACAACTAAAAACTTTACTGATTATTGATGCATGAAAGGCATTATTTTCAAAACTAATCATTTAGTCGTCGGGTTTGTTGAACAACTTGGAGCATATATATCATTTTTGCTTCTCCTTTTTTGTCAGATTGAAATTGATTGTGCCGGCGAGGGAAATCCCTCTTTGAGCAAGATCGTTCACAACCTCCAAAAATGAAACATATTGAGTGAAGACGTTGAGTTTCTGAAGCGATTAGTCTGTACGCTGTGGTATGAATGTTTGACATAAAATAAGAACACATGTATATTCATTTTACTGATTCACACAAAATGTTTTTGAAAAGATTATTAGGTGTGAACGTCTAATAAGTCCAAATGTGATAGAATGTCCACAAGAGTTTTACAAGGTATATAGAGACAAATAATGCAAAGTATCGCTACGTGAGGAGACAAATGTATTGGGACTTACAGGATCCGTTGGCGGTGCTGTTTATCAAAACAATCATGGCCGCCAGTACGTAGCTGTCAAAAGTTATAAATTTATTATTTTCGTTGTGTTTTTATATTTTTCAATGCTTTTTTTGTAATACTCATTTTAAAACAATTATATCACATTAATACAAGAAAATCAGTAAAAATAAGTAATATTCTTGAATGTACTGTCAAACCACTCACTGTCATTCTACGTACTGGCGGACATTTTTTGTAGTACGCTTAAAATCCGCAACATCGCATGCTATTCTGGAAGTTCCAATAGGATAATGATGCTGCACAATTGATTATATGAGTTTATTTGTTAACTAGATTGATCACGTATTATGAGTTTCATGATATCGAGTTGTCATTATACGTGCTATGATTGTTAAACAAAAATTGAATTTAATTATTTTAGATGGTATTAATAATTGTAATAAATATAGTAGACTCTATAAGATGGATTTTAGGTATTGGTTCATAACTCAAGATTTTCTAATCAAGAATAAATGCACTTGGAAGATTGATTTTGTTTTATATAAAAAATACAGTATCTCATTTATTGAATAATGTCACTTGAACAAAAAACACAATTTAATTTGATGAACAAAACTTCTGTGAATTAATGAAGCAAACAATATGATATGGATGATGAAAACTTATAATTGATCGGAGACAAGATATATTGAGTTGAAAATGTGATGCAATACACGTTGCCGGTGAATAAAATTGCAAATAGTCACGTGGGCGTAAATCACACGGGCCGGTCACTTGATTGTATTCACAAATGATAATATTCACTGAATATTTTCATAAGACGTGATTTGACGTAGTGGTGTAGCTGGCTAATTTTTTCTTACGATGATTTTGATTCAATTAATACACGATGATGAGTTTTAAAATTATTTAGAAAGAATTTCTCTGCATTCACTTAACACGTGTTGTTACTCGTTGAGCGTCGCTAGAGAAGAGAGAGAGAAGAAGTAGTTCCCTTGCACGCAGCACGTAAGTGCAAGGATGCGTCAATGACCTAAGGCGCTAATGCAAATTGGTCACTGCGCATCTGGTGTGATGCGCAACTGGCTTGCGTAGATGATTAATAGCTGTAGATCCATTGTATTGTTACGCATGATATACAATTGTAGTATATATCCGTAGGCATTGCACGCAAAAATTAACCGAAAAATAGTTCACTAAATTTTTCTTTGCTCATGAAGTGCTGCCATTCAGATTCTGAATTCATATTTATCGCAACGCGCTTGACTAGTTCGTTATTAGGATTTATTAGATTTTTCAAAGAATAAACCATTTTTTTTGTTCTGATATGACACACCAGGATTAAAAAATGCCGAAGCTACATTTTCATCATTTCAATACCATAAATGATTAGTAATTTTCAAAAGAGCAACTTCAGGTATTGATCAATTTTCATTTTTATAAGAGTAGATCCATTACTTTTCGATGAAACTGAGCGGGTGGGGGGGGGGGGGGGGGGGGGGGGGGGGGTCAATCGATTTTCCTGCCGATTTTTTCCCTTGAAGTACCTTATAAAAAAACCTCTCATGCCCAATTGCAACCCTCTATCATCCAGAGATCAAGAAAACGAGCTTTCAAAAGGGCTAAAAATCAGCATTTTCAGCCCACATTTAAAAATTTGTTTCTCCGAAACTTCAAGCTCGATTCAAATCGTTGAGGTCTGATTCTCTTCATTACATTCTCTAGTATGTAAAAAAAATATTTCAAACCTCTTGATTACTTACGCTTTGTTTATAACAAAATTGAAAATGATGGAAATTTTTGTAAAATGACTATTTTCAAATGGCTGCTAAACATTCAATTTTCAACCGATTTTTTCCTGCTTAGGCTCATTCTTTTCGTTGATGTATGTCCTTTGAGCGAGTGCTTTCAAAAAATTCATTTGCGTTTGGGGGTCGGTAATATTTCATGTCAAAGTCGACAAATTTTCAATAATTGCCAAATTTAACCCTCAAGTACTTTTTCTATCAACTCCAAATCTCACCAAAATTTAACTAGACGTAGTCTATTATGTCTAGAACAACCCCTAACAAGGATTTTCTTGGGCCGAACTTTTGTGATTTTCTGCAGCCTGCTGAATATTGGAAAAATTCACAAAAATACTGTTATGTAAATTCAATTATGAAACTAATAATTCATTTTTTTGTTGCTCATTTTGCTTCATTTTGAGAGATAAATTTTTCAAAGTTAGTGCTTATGACGTATGTAATATGAAAAAACTTCCTGAGTACATTTTCGACTATTTTTATTTTATAGTATATATTTTTTTTAAATGATTATTTATATCAAGACATTTTAACTTCTTTTCATGCTTTATTTACGTCAATATGTGGCATTACGTATTTCATTGTTAGACGATATTTATTTTTTGTCTGTGATCCCCAAAAATCTGATAACTTATAAAAAAAAACATTCCTGAAAAAAAATTCTGAGTTAATCAGAGGCTTAATAAATTCAAAAATTCGATTCCGATAAACGTTAAGATGCTGAATCGAAAATGTAAGAGCCTTATAACATTCATTGTAAGATAACATTCAATGTCAAATCAACAAATTTCAGTTTAAAGAAAATTTGCTGCCAATTATTATCAACTTTCACCTTTCCAGCCCTTCCACTCAAAAACTGTTGATCGAAGAGCGGTTGATGTGAAAAACTTTTTCGCACAAAATTGCCTTACAAAAGCTGTAAATTGATTTTTCCAAAAAAAATTTTGATCATCGAAAAATCGAGTTAAAGTCGAATAAAAATCTTCTAGTGTTATTTACATAGGAAATCGACTTTTTGAAACATCTGAGAATTTTTTTTTTTTTATATATAAACTATAAGATTTTCAGGGATCTCAGACAAAAAAAATATTGTCTAAAAATAAAGCACCCTAGTACCACATATTAACGGAAAAAAACATCAAAGAAAATTAAAATGTTCTCTACTGATTCTCTACTGTAAATACTATATCAAATACCAAGTAGTATAATTCCTGTCATTTACCTTCGAAATTTTTTCGAAGGTAAAGTTACATCTATTAACATAAATTCCAAGAAAATAGTTAGTTGTACTATAAAATAAATAACAATTTAGAAAATTGAAGAACTATAAAATAAAAATAGCCGAAAATGTACTTAGGAAGTTTTTTTTGTTACTTACGTTGTAAGCACTAACTTTCAAAAATTTATCTCTTAAAATGTATCAAAATGAGCAACAAAGAAATAAATTATTGGCTTCATAATTGAATTTAAATAACAGTATTATTGTTGATTTTCCCAATATTCAGCAGACTGTATAAAATCACAAAAGTTTGGGCCAAGAAAATCCTTGTCAGAGGTTGTTCTCGACATAATAGACTACGTCCCGTTAAATTTTGGTGAGATTTGGAGTTGATAGAAAAAAGTTATGGAGGGTTAAAGTTAGCAATTTTTGAAAATTTGTTAACTTTGACACGAAATATTTCCGATTTCCAAACGCAAGTGAATTTTTTGAAGGCACTTGCTCAAAGGGCATACATCAACGAAAAGAAATGAGCCCAAGCAGAAGAAAATCGGTTGAAAATTGAATGTTCGGCACCCATTTGAAAATAGTCATTTTACAAAAATTTTAATCATTTTCAATTTTGTTATAAACAAAGGGTAAGTGATCAAGAAGTTTGAAATATTTTTTTTTACATACTATAGAATGTAATAAAGAGAATCAGAACCCAACGATTCTAATTGAGGTTGAAGTTTCAGAGAAACAAATTTTTAAAAGTAGGCTGAAAATGCAGATTTTTTCCTTTCTATAAGGCACATCAAGGGAAAAAATCGGCAGCAAAATCGACTGACCCCCCCCCCCTCCCCCCGCCCAGTTTCATCGAAAAGTAATGGATCTACTCATAATTAAATAAATCTTTTACAAATCTGAGATCGTTATGTGGATTAGAAGCAGCATCGGAAGCAGTGAACCATGCTTCCGAATAAAATCTAACAATGAAAAAATTAATGACAGTCAAATCGTCTGTTTCTTTTTTAGTTAATTTAAACTGCTTTTTAAACATGTAAATTTTCAAGGTAATCTAATATTTGAGAATAACGTTACATGGCTATATAACATATGATTGAAGCCAGTAAACACTACTGCCCAAAAATAACGATATTTATCTATTCACAAACAATTTCGAATACAAAAATAAAAATTATTAATTCTTGTTTTTATTCAATTATGCTTCATCCCTCTAAAAAGGATCACCCTAGTATACATGGAGCATTCCAAACCAGACACTCATCTGTTTTTGCGTCTACGATTTATTTGATAATTTTTTAACTTCCCCAATAGCATTTGGTGCACGATCGGTGCGCACACTTGGCTAATGGGATTATATTACCCATTGAGAAAGACCTCCATGATTTTTTGCAATTTTTTTGGTCGAGCCGCTTTCAAAAATCGAAATATCGACTTTTGAAGAAAATCACTCTTTTTCAAATGTAACTTTGCGAAAAATGGGTCGATTGAGACGATTTTTTTGAAAAAATTTTCCTTTTTACAACACTTTTAGAATATGAAATCAAAGAAATTTTCAAAATCGTATTTCTATAAAATTTTCAAGTTTGAATTATAAAATGTTGATTTCCAAAAAACACGTAGCGATCGATTTTTTTGAAAATTGTTCCTAGAATACTGTCACCCATCTCACAAGAAAAAATAATATATACATTTCGTAAAGTATTATGTGGGTATACCCAAGACTAGCTTGGTATGCAAAAAAAACTCAATATTTTCGAAATTGTATGATTCTAATATATTTTCAGTATGAATTCGCTATGATATAACTTTAGTATGTTTGATTCACAATCATACAATATATATCCGGTATGAATGAACTATGAACAGATCCGCCAGAATACTCATATTCTTGATTAGATTGTGAAAGTATTACGTAAATTTGACACCCCTGTTTTCCACCTTTTCAGAAAGGAATTTTTTTTAGATATCATTTTTTTAAGTATAAGGAAAATCACAAAAAATTATCATTCATACATATCTGTTGCGGTTGTGGTCAGTGCAGTAATGCGCATTCCGGACTGAATGGTTCTCATGTATAGGCGACCTACAGATGTCAACCTAACTGAAAATATACAGCCTAAAGGAAAAAAATACCCATGCCTTTCCACAGTGCATTTAGATACTAAAGAGCTGATGTTTCAATGTTATCGCCACGATTCGATGACATGGCTCTACACTCCAGAACTATATGGTGAGCATTCCGACCATGCGCCCCACGAACAATAAAATCGATGAAAATATACAGCAGTACATTTTCGATGTCTGAGGACAAAAACGCAATCATACATCACAAAAGACAATAAAGAGGAACAATCAATAGACGACCATAACTAAAACTGAATTTTCCCATCATGAAGATTTCAATTTTTGATATTCGTATCGTCATATTTTTTTTCGTGGTGCATGTCCGAGTCGAAAAATTAGTATGGTATTTTTCTCATATTTGTATCCAAAATTATCCTCGATTTCTCCTCAACTGAAATCTAATGGCATAATATACCACAATACAAGTTGAAAAAGTTTCATTTTGTCGGCCGTTTTCAACGAGCAGGACAAAATGAGACTATTTCGATGTATAGTTATCATGTGCAAAAGTCTCATTTTCTTATTATTGGAGAAAATACCACCCCCATCCCCCCTGCCGTTACCTCCATGAAGTTATTTGATTATTTCACTTACTCTAATGTATACTAAAAACATTATTTGTCGATCGTAGATAGTTTTTTTATGAAAAAAATTCTCGGATGCGTCAAAAATTATATTGTATGATTATGGAACTTCACTCGTGTAGACTATAGTTTAGAAAAATAACAAAAAATATACAAATAATTATCCAACGAACTACATTCACATATTTTTTTTGTGTGGAAGTATATGTATGTAAGTACATATACAGAAAAACAGATTCAATTTTTTATTGTTTATTGATGAAATCATTTCACAATATATTTGTTTTCTATACATGTCTTTGTGAGAGATAACTTAGCCATCTATCAGCCATATTTATTCTCAATTTTATTCTCATGAAAAGAAAAATCACTCATTTTTTTATGTTCTGCATTTAGTCTCATTTTATCCTCAACGATGAGAAATACAAGAAGTATAAATGAGGGAAAATTGAGACTAAAATCAGTAAGTAAATGTTGTTGAGGAGAAATTGAGTTTGAAATAAAATATTTGTGTGACAAATTTATAAAATGAGGAGAAATTGAGTCTGAAACGGGTATTTGAGGACAAAAACCGTACCAATTTTTCGACTCGGGTGTGCAAAGAAAAAAAACTAAAATTGTTTCATTGTGTAATTGACGCCAGCGCTATTAGTCCGGTCGAATTAGTCCGAAAAATAGGGTCAAGGTGGCACCAATTCGCATAAAGCTAAAAATTGGTACGACTATTCGGATCACCATTATAAAATGGTAAAAGTCCCCATCGATTCGACGTGTGCAAAAAAAATGTATGCAAGGTCAAAGTTCGCAAAAATGAATTTTTTGCGTTTTTAAGCCAAACAGTGAGTTTTATCATTAAAACAGGTGAGACAAAAATTGTAGATCATGCAATTATCTATAAAAATTGTTTTCATACTTTTTCTCCTAAGAGTCGTTTTTGAGATATAACGATTCGAAAAGTTGACAAAGTTGTATCCTTCATAACATGCATAAGTACGCCGCGCACATATATCGCTGAGCTGTAATACAAGTAAAAATATTGTTTTATGGGGCTGTGTATAATTTATACATACAAAATTGTAAAATTATGAAAATATCAACTGGAAAAAAAGCTAGTTTCTCTTTTTATACGACGGTGTAACCATGAGCAACATCGGTCTGCTATTCAGTTGTCCAGCAGTACAACAACTATACTCTTCAGATCTTTACTTTTCCCGATTCCAGTCTAAGTCTAAATCCATATTATTACTTTGACATCACTATACTCCCAAATACCTCTACTCTACTTCTGAACAAAAAAAATTCCAGAGTCGCTGATGTATTTTTTGATGCAAATAATTCTAAAAAATAAACGATCAAATTTAGATCATTTGAAATTAATATGTACAAATATTAGCCATAGTATTATGACTGCTGTTCGGCCGAGGTCTTTCAAATCTAATTTACAATTGGGTCTCTCAGTTTTCTTCCATCGACGATTCGGATCAAAACGTCTTATACAAATTTTGTCGTTTTTCGGTTTGTGTGCTTCTTATGATGATACTATAATGTACGAGGCTGCAGCAGTTTTTCATCGCCCACCTCATATTCTACCACCAGAAAGTTGCACATTTGTTCAATACGTAGCAGATAATGCTGATATAAATGAAAATACACTAGATAGTAATAACACGCTTCACATAATGGGTATCATTCAAATTGTTACTCCAAAAAGTTCAGTTCTACTAGAAGAGTCTATACCACCAATAAAAGAAGCGCTTTCAGCAAAAGATTACGTTATACCTCAGAAACGGTGACTCTTAGGTAAAAAAGTACGGAAACAATTTTTATAGATAATTGCATGATTTACATTTTTTTTTAAACCTATTTTTATGATAAAACTCACCGTTTGGCTGAAAAACCCGTTTTTGCGAACTTTGGCCTTGTATAAATTTTTTTGCACATGTGGGATCGATGGGGACTTTTCACATTTCATTTATAATGGTGTTCCGAACAATCGTACCAATTTTTAGCTTTATACGAATTACTGCAACCTTGGATGTCTATTCCGACCTGACTATATCGATTAAGTTTACTAGATACTTCTTCTCCTCAAATAGTATTGAAATATATTTATAGTGGCGCTTCATAAATATCGGACCGACGATACATCATGACCAGTTTTTCGTTACACCGCACGTGAACTTGGCACGAGAAACGGTCGTGTCTTTAGATAAGTACCACGAAAATTTCTTGATACATTCTGGTCTTCACCCGAATAATACGAGACCCCTATCGGGCATCCGAGCATGCGTACACAAATTGAGGATGTTCTTGTAGGGTTCTTGAAGCTATACATACCCCTGGAACATCCAACAAGAGAAAGAGAAGCGGAAAGGAAAGCAGTAGATAAAAATTATCGTCAACGTAAATGAGAAAAAAGCAAGGAGTGAGTAAAAACGACGTTCATAGGTGGAAAGCGGAATTGTGTAATATACTCCCGGCAACAGCCCCGACCTCGATCGTAAAATATAAACATTAACCTTCTACTATTTGATCAACTATACATTGATTTCAATATTACATTTACAATTTATAACTATGCCTATTAAATTTGTTTAAAAATCATTCTTGATGTATTCATAAATGAGAGATTTCTTATATGATGTTCAATATTACATAGATTTGAAACTTTCAAAATGAAATCCTTCAACAAGCAACGTAATAAGTATTTATAAATATCAGAGATCTTTGGTCATAGATGTAAGCAAATCATGAAAATGAAGAGTGATGAGTATAAATGGGGAATATCCACACCAACTCATAAGAGCGATGTATGAGGTTCTCAAACTTAGCTGGTTATTTCTTTTAGATACTGTAATATATTTTACAAAAACCCTTTCATAATATTTTCCTATTCGACACTCTGCTTTCGAATTACAGAAATTGAAACTTCTGCCATTTTTTTCCGATTTGTGATTATTAACCTAAATCATTTAAATGAAGGAACCATGAAAATAAGTACTTAACAATTTGTAAAAAATTTTTCGAGAATTTTCAAAAAACAAAATTTTTTTGTTCCCCATGCGTATATTTTTTATTTTACCAGAAAACTCTATTTCATCTTATCAAACATAACTGCTATATAGTGAGATTGAAAATCATATGCCTGCATCAATTCAGTAGCGAGTGTTGTGGGTAACAGTTCTACTACACCCCGATATGACAGCAAAAGCCAGAATACATGAAATTTTCATTTTTAATATACTTGTAGGAGAAAAAAATATTTGAGATTTGCAGAATAAGTAATCTATTGAGGAGATAACTATGTATATAAAATGTATCTTTAGTTATAAGTCATAACAATAGATGAAGCGCAAGGAGTTATTCAAGAATTGTATAGAAAGTTGCATCAAGAACAATTATTGCTTGTTCGTGTTGCATTTCAGGTCGTTTACTCAGTGGTTCATTTTCATTTATTGAATACATAAATAAATATAAGGGTTCTACAAAGGAATCTATGTTGTCTATATCTATTATTACCTCTACATTATAAAAGCACAACGATTAACAGGTTATGGGCCCAGGAAAACGTTTTAGAGATAATAATTGTAGAAAACATAAGAGCAGTGTGAACATGAATCAACATGGACGCCAAAGTAATGACTGTCGATAAATTTCAAGGAAGTAATTTTCGACAATGGAAATTTCAGATGAAATGTGCTCTGATGGCTAAAGGCATTGATATTATGTTAGAAAGACCAACAACTAATGATGCTCAATGGTTAAAGAATGATGGTATGGCAATGTACTTACTTACATCATCCATGGATTTAAATCAAGTAACATTGGTTGAAAATTGTGAAACAGCACTGAAAATCATGACCAAACTTGAATCGGTCTATGACCAAAAGAGTGAATTAAATAAAATGATGATTCATGAACAATTTTACCAATATCAGATGGGTCCAAATGATAGTATTGCTCAACATGTATGAAAAATTGAAAATTTTGCAAAAATGTTGAAAGAAAGTGGTGAGAACATCAGCAACTTGGCCATAATGACAAAAATTATTAGTACCCTACCAGCTAAGTACCGAATTGTGAGGCAAGCCTGGATGTCGTTAGATTCTAAGCAGCAAACAATTAGTAATTTGACTGTCATCGACTGCTAGAGAAGAAGCTTCTCTAAGAGAAGAGGAGGAAGGAGAAACAGCCTTACTAGTTATAAAATCGAAAGAAAAGAGAAATTATAAACGAGTTGATACTGATCAACCATATGGAAGTGAAAAAAAAACCAGAACAAGCACCAGTTTGTGTGTTATAATTGTGGAAAAAGGGGACATTTGGCTAGAGATTGCAAAAATAAAAAGAAATTCAGCAGAAGACCTCATCATGAGCATGATGCATTAGCGTTCAACGTAGAAGAAAAAACACATGTAGTAAAAGAAGACATCATCTGAATTTTAGACAGTGGGGCATCTGCACATGTGACATATAGGCAGAAAATATTTTCTGAATATGAAGATGGTAATGAGAGGTCATTAACCTTAGGAAATGAACCATCCATGAAAGTATCTGGAGTTGACAAGATATTAATAAATAGGAGAATAAACCAACAGAGGGAGACAGGCATACTACACAAAGTCCTGTATGTTCCAGAATTAAGAAAAAATTTATTTTCAGAAGGTGTAATTATGAAGAAAGGTTACAAGATTATTAAAAAGGATAATAATGCAATAATTTACATGAATGATCAAGAGGTTATGAGTGCTAAGATGAACACAAATAATTTGTATGAATTAAATATAGAATCAGTAATGACAGATAGTTGTAATATTGTTCAGAAACATCAAAGTGATTTAAGAAGATGGCATGAAAGGCTTGGTCATATAAATATAAAAGAAATTGAAAACATGAGTGTTCGAGGTATAGTGGATGGCTTACAAATTGAAGAAAATGAAGAGCTAAATTTTGTATGGGAAAGCTGTGCATATGTCGTCTCTCATTTAATAGTCCAATCGATCAAGATTGCAACCTGGAGATCTTATATACAACGATGTATGTGGACCGATGATTCATCCATCGATTCAGGGAATGAGGTACTTTGTATTATTTAAAAATGCAGCAACAAGTTACAGGCAAGTCTACTTTATGAGGAACAAAAGTGATATTCTAGATTAATTCAAATAAAAATTCAATGCGAATGTCAAAAACAAATATTTACATAATGTGAGGATTATACACACAGAAAATGGGCTGGAGTATATTAATAAAAATTTTAAGAATTACTTAGACCACGAAGATGTAATACATGAACGTACAGCTCCTTATGCCCCTGAGGAAAATGGGCGTGCGGAGAGAGAATTGCGAACTATAATAGACAGTGCACGTTCTATGTTATATGCTCGTGATATTCAATTAAATTTATGGGCATAAGCTGTCAACCGTGTTGTATATTTACTAAATAGAACCTCTTCCAGTCAAATACTAAACAAGACTCCTTTTGAGCTTTGGAATGATATCAGACCTCAACTCAAACATGTAAAAGTGTTTGGAAGCACGGGATATGTACACACTCCGGACCAATGGAGAACAAAATTGGAGAAGAAAAGTGAAAAGATAATTTTGGTTGGATATGATAATAACAATTATAGAATGTATGATCTAAGGACAAAAAGAATAAAAGTATCCAGAAATGTTATTTTTGATGAAAACATTTTTCTAGAAATTAGGAAGAATATACAAAGCATTGTTGTGAATGAAGAAGATACTACAAATAATGAGAATAACAAAAGTGAAGAGAATGAGGAAAATCAGATTTCTAAACAAGAATTGATAGATAATGAAAAAAATATATCTGAAGGTGAAGATAATGGACCTATGTATGAACCATCCAAAAAAGAGATAAATATACAACAAAGTCATATGAATTTGAGACCAAGACCAAGAACAAATAAGAAATATGAAGTAAATCTGACAGAAATAAATATTCCTGCAACTTATGATGAAGCAATGAAAAGCTTGCAGCACATTAAATGGGAAAAAGCAATAAAAGAGGAACTTGACACTTTGGAAGAAAATAAAACATGGTCTATTAAAGAAAGATGTGGACAAAGGACACTAACTACAAGATGGATATTCACCGTCAAGAAAAATTCTGAAGATAACATCGATCGATACAAAGCCAGGTTAGGTGCACGTCGTTTTGATCAAGAATATGGAATAGATTACCAAGAAATATTTTCTGCAACAACAAAGTATGATTCTATACGAATAATTTTAAGTATTGCAGCTAAATATAATAGGAAAATGCAGCAGTTTGATGTTAAAACAGCTTTTTTGTATGGAGAATTAGATGAGGAAATTTACTTAGAAATTCCAAAAGGTGCTTCAATTGAAGGAAATAATGTTCTAAAATTAAATAAATCTTTATATGGTTTGAAACAAGCTTCCAGATGTTGGAACAGAAAATTTACTGAGTTTATGAAAAAGTATGGTTTTGTTCCATCTAATGTAGATAATTGATATAAGTGTAGGTAAAAAACATCAATAACGTCAAAGTAATATCAATAATTTATGCAGATGATGAGATCATTGTATCATCAGAAGAATGTTTGATTGCGGACATAATTGAATGTCTGAGACAAGTCTTCAAAATCAAAATATTAGAATTAAAATGTTTTGATGGAATAGAGATACTTAAAAGAAATGATTGTATTTATATTCACCAAAAAGAGTATATTAAACAAATAATTGAAAGATTTAATATGGATAGAGCGAATCCTATAAGTACTCCTGCGGATGCAAACGTAATTTGGTCCAAAGATAAAAGTGATAATATGATTAATTTTGGAATTAATATTTGTTATTTCTATTATGTTCCTATATTTTATGAAAATTCTGAATTTCGTTTACTTTTTAGATAAAATTGAAATTACGATAGATTTTTATATGAATGCATTATATTCATTTTCTATATTGTTTATTAAGTATAAATCATAAAATACCGTTTATCTCAGAAAGTTTCAATTTTAATTATTGTACTTATAGTAAAAAAAGAAGTGATACCAAAATCGAAAAAACTTTTTAAAAAAAAAAGAAAAAAACGAAGCCAAGTTCTTATATGACAAAAAAATTGAATTGCAAAAATCACTTTATGAAAAGTTACTTTGACAAAATTACTTTACAAAAAGATTTGATATAAGTCATTATTGCCAAGTACACAATTTAAGGTTATAGACTTACTATGTAATTATATTAATTATCGATGTTTGTAGCAAAATACATAGCAATGATAGGTGTCATTGATTGACATTTCCGTGAAACCTCATCATCACTTATTGTAATCAATCTAGTTACATTATCAAAATTTTTTTGTCAATATCCCACTTTTAATATGAACGTACTTGGCGCGTCCGATCAGTCGATGAATTTCATATTTGTTAAAATTTTATCCATAATTCATTTTGATAGCGAATTTGTTATACATATAATATCATTAAGAGCATTTACTTATTGTATTTATACCACAGTCTTTCATGAATATCAGTATTAAGAATTCAACATCCACATCTGCCACACAGCGCATGCGTCGAGATATTCTACGGTCATCATCAGAGTTATGCTTATTTCGTACGTGAAGTGTATTCATTAAGAGGTTATTAAATCTCAGGCTACTGCTATATTTTGTAAAACATTCAATGACATGAGTGACATGTTGAATTGTAAAAATAAATTCGCCAAAGACACCATGAATGTTCCACTAAATGATGCAAACATTGACAAGTTAAAAAATGCAGTGGAAAAATTTGAAGAATATATAAATTGTTTACAAACCGTCGATAAAAAAAAAATTATACAAACTAATGAAAAAACTGGCTTTATTGGTATGATTATATACCTAAATAATATATTCCCACTATTTCATAAATTGAAAAAATTAGGTCTTGATTATTTATTGCCTTACAAGCTATCACAAGATTACTTAGAGACATTTTTCAGTGCTATTCATAGCCATGGTGGGTTCAATAATAATCCGAATGCCTTTCAGTTCAGAAGTGCATACAAATATCTACTTATACGACATGAATTAAGAGAATTTGAAAATGGAAATTGTTTATTCGACAGCATCGATATTCTTCATGTTGGTAGTAGGCAAAACAGTATCAATAACCCGATAGGTAAGGTAATTACAGCGATTTAAACTTTAACGTAGAAGCCGATCATGATTATGATTATCTGTTTTGAGATTTATCGGTAATATGTTGGAAATACTGTATTATATATTTCCGGGTTCATAGCAAATAAATTGATAAAAAAAATTGTAAAATGCAAAGTGTGTCTTCCTCTATTGAAAGGTGACATTACTAAAGATACGATGGCTTTATTATCAAATATAAAAAATAGCGGTCCATGTTGGGATTTTACCTGGGGGTGGATCCTATTCCAGGGAATATTCAATATTGCGGATATGATATACAGTATTCAATATATGTTGTGATAAGTGCTGAAAATTGATTGATTGATTAGAGCAAAATAAATTGTATAATTAATTTGATTAGATGGAATAGGATACTGGATCGTAGCTCAAGATATTTGGTATCAAATGCAATGTGCACGTGGCTGACTCAATGATTAGAAAAATATAAATTGAATTTATTTCAACACACACAGTAATGATTTTTTACATACAATTAATACTGTTAATTTTGATTTGTTCACTATTAATAATTGTTTATTTGTCTTTTAATGTTGATGTGATTCGCACAAATTGATTTGCACAATGAAAAACTTCTTGAAAGACAAGATGATGAAATATTTGAATCACCGGTGAACACACACTATTTTCCACGTGGTTGTAAATCACGCAGACCGGCGAAGTGATAATTTCATTGATTATTTATCGATTTTGATAATTAATACTTATTGATTATGTTCTCAGTTGATCTCACGTGGTGATGTAGCTGGTTAATTAGATCTCGTAGACTTTTTAATTAATTATTTAATGATGAAAAGATTTGCACAATGATGGCTGTATAACTACATACATCCGTTCACGTTGAGCGTCACTTTGCAAGAAAGAAGCGAAAGTAGTTCCTTGCAAGTGCATGCTGGAATGAATATGCGTCCAATGACCTTAGACGTTAATGCAATTTGGTCACTGCGCATCTGCTGCTATGCGCAACAAGTGTGCGTAGATGATCAATTACTGTGCGTCTATTGTATTAATACGCACAATGCAATAGTGAATAGCACAATGGGCAACGCACTCAAAAGCCCCACTAAAGAATAGTGCAATATGACTTGTGACTTGAGAGGTGCTGCCCTACATCGATCAGTTCTACAATTAGTAGTTTGAATCCGCAACAATATAAATATACAAGGTTTCGTTTTTTTTCATTAAAATGTACATTTCCGAGCAAGAAATTTGTCGTTGGAGTCAAAGAAATCCTAGCAAACGTAGTTACATAGAAGGTAAAAAAATCGCGAGTGCCGGACATATCGTGAAATGTGGGAAACTCAGCGAAACAAATAATAATGATGAGGTTAGATTTGTTGCATTTTGCATGCAAACATCACATCTGAAGAATAAACCCCATGAAATTAATTGTTCAGTGTCATGTGATGGAAAAATATTATCAATGGTGTGTACTTACAAAGCCGGCCTTGGGGAAAAGTGCAAGCATATTTTCGAAACGCTTTTTTATTGTACATTGTAAGTAATGTAATGATCATTCTGAAAGCAATTAACATCTGTCATTTTTACATCTATGAATGTTAACTTGCTTGCAATTGATGTAAAATTGTAAAACACTTTCCCAGGATTGATTTAAATATACTGCCAATGTTGTCATGTACTAACGTAAAATGCAGCTGGAAAAAAGATCATAAGAGAGTACTGGAAACATACATACCACGACCATTAAAACAGCATAATTATTTTCGTTAAAAAAAGGAAATGAATGTATCGTAACACCAGCACAAAAATTGAAAATACAGGAAATTTTAAAAAAAGTCATGTGTAAATTCTGCTTTGGCACATAATGCGTTTTATTTATGAATCTACATAAAATTACAACCACACAAAATATATTTTGTTGAAAGACGTTCATTATATATAAGTAAATAAAGAACAAATGTAATGACTATTTTATCTCTCAAATTCATTCTCACTGTCAAATCACTTTTGCTTTTGTAAAGTACCGATGTCAAATTCTCTATGCATGTCAGAATTTCAAAATTCTCAATACCAGTCATCGTGCTTACTTGTGCATCATTTTTTATAAAATCAGTAAACTTATATACTAATTCACCACTTTGCACTTGTACTCCAACGTCTCGTTAATCATTTTCAATCGTTGCTTGCACTCCGACGTCTTCACTCATGGAAACTCTTGGAAGAATATTTGCAGCGTTCCCTTCAATCACCATCTGCACCATTTCAAATCGTCTCCTGCTTCAGTTGTTGACTGGACACTCTCAGATATTTCAATGTCCTTTTCCATCGGCTCTGGAACGTTCTTCTCATATCTCTATTTTGTCTCCGCATTAATAGCTCTCATTTTCACCCTGGCATGTCGCTTTTCACTTCTTTCATGTCTCTCCTTATTGATAATAGAAAGATATAACGATGGAATTGCATCACATTCTAGTTTTCTTCACTGATTTCGAACATCTGAAATGCACAAACAAAATTTACTTCGGAATATTTGTTACATTTTTCCACTGAGAATACAAGTCAACTTTTTCAACATCACCAAAATAATTTGTCACATTCACTTTGTATTTATCACTCGGAGAGAAGCTATGATAACTTAAATCGACATTTACACTTGCTTTATTCTTACAATTAGGAACTGCGCAGTACAATCTCGTTTTCTTCATTTTTCTATGATATTTGGAAATATCAAAGTCATAAACAATTATATTATTTACATAAACATGTAGGAAGTAACGTTTTCTTTATGAAACTCTATCGTATCCTCCATTATCAATTAATTCACCAAAATACCGCCAGAGCCGCATGACCGAAGGAAAATCCCAATATAACACCATCGTCTGATGTAATGGCTATTTGCAAAGCTTGCGAACAGATCATCCGAAAATACCAATCAGAATCAACTAAACCAAAAATCAAACAGTTTTTGATAAATAAAACATTTAACCATATCGGCATGCAATTTGATGATAAAGTTATGAATTATCATATTTTGGCACAGAATATTTTGGATAACCATCGAACACAACTTTGTAAATATTTTATTGAGTTATATTTAAATACACGTATACATTACGAAGCGAGGAAATGTCCGAAAAGAATGTTTTTATTAGACAAAAATATACAAAACTTGTATTATTTAAACATCAATAACTATTATAATGTATAATGTTTTTTGCTGTTATATGTATGTCATGAATTATTTTTGTTAAATATTATATTTCATGCCTCAGCCTGTTAGTTTGTAATCTTGATGTAATTTTAATATTATCATTAGTAGACTATGTAAAAAGTTCTCCCGAGCTTTGATAATACTTATAAATTATTTCATCAAACATTTGTTATCTTATGAAATTTAGCTCTAAAATATTTATTAATAATTAAACAATTGAACTTCAATTTTTTTTTTCATAATTTTATGCTGATTCAATTTTACTTTTAAATTATTAAGTGAACCTCACTTCCACAATGCATAAAGCATTCATAAATAATGATATTATTTGAAAATATTCATATTAGTTACTTATATAATAAAGTAGTTGGTCGGTCGGCCGAGTGGTGGAGATGACAGTCTGCCACGCGGACGGCTCGGGTTCGATTCCCGGCAGAGCGCAGTATTTTCCGGAAGAAAAATATTAGTTTCATCGGGCCAATCTATGTCAGGTTGAAAAAAGCACCGATTATAGAGCTGATTGGTGGCAGCTCTGTAAAGCGGGAGGCCATCTCATACGGAAAGTGTGAGTGGTCGGCTGAACCAATTATGGGTTTTCTGCAGTTTTCTCACTGTCGAGTGCGAATGCGGGTACTTCTAATATAAAAGTCGGCTGCAGTCGAAAAAAGAGAGGAGAAGAAGGTTGAGAGCAAAAATAGTCGAGTAAGGAGAGATGTAAAGGATTCGAGAAAAGTCATTGTTTGAGAAATAGTGAGATCACGGCGGCAGCACTTGACGACACAAATTTTCTGTCATCAAGAATTAATTGCAATATAGTATTGGGACCATGTAAAAATGCAGCCCCGCTATCTGGTGTTCAATTTTAACACTTTCCGTACTGTATCAACTAAGAGGTGGTGGTGAAAAGCATAAGCTTAACCTCCAACCGGCGAATGAATTCAAAAAAACAAATGACTGTGACAAGTATCATGACATTTCTATGCTAAAACTAATGCTTAGGTTAAGCAAAGTCAAAATATTACAGTGCAAATAACAATCCACTTTGCCCTTTGAATTAATTTATGCTGGGCTATAGGAAAACGATAAAATTGATACGGACTACTTTTTGTTGCATCTGAACAATGCAGAACACAACATTTCCGAGAGCTCATGTTTGTTGTACGTCTGTATCATAAACGTATTGAAAATTGAATGGCAATCTGCTGTCATAATCAAAAGTACAAAATTTCTCCACCCCTTGTGCACGATCGTTCGTTCAATCCCCTCCATCGGCTTGCACGGTCCCAATAGTGCTGGCGCACCACTTGTTGTGCCATGCAACGTATGGGACGCGTATCTATTCACTAAAGTTACGACATATAAGTATGTCCTGCATCATCGCCTACCGACCCTGCCCAGCCAGCCATTAATTAATTACTGTTCGACTCATTTGCAATGTGCGCACGTGTGATTCTATTCATACTTTATTATTTCGTGTATGTACCAAAATTCAGTATTCAATTCACTTTTCTATTAATAAGTGAAGTGACAAAATTCCAAGGAACAATTTAACTATATAATTTATGTGACAATTCAATAAGTACTAATCAAAAGTTGAGTTATAATTATTCATTAACCTCAACGGCATAGCCCACGTGACATGCGAATTATTAATTCAATTTACAATTTAGTTATCAATTCATTTTACATTTGATTGACTCATTAATATTATCCAAGTTCATTTGAGAAAATCAATTCATGCAATTACAATAAGGGTTAATTATATTCAGTTCATTTACACTAAGATTGATTCAACGCAATTGTTAAATATACTCATTCATATTTTCACGTATACAATTCAAAATTGTTCTATTCACAAAATTTATCATTCACCAAAGTTACATGTGATATTAAAATAAATAACATTTTTATATTATTCTAAATTTGTTGTATCAACCAATTCATTCAGTTTAATTTTTAATTATCCCAACCCAGATCCACGACATTTTATTTTTACTTGCTTGGTTCCATCCCAAACAGTCATTTATCTATAAAAATTTCAACTAACTAACTAACTTGTATAAAAAAGTTATGTAAATATAAATTCATTGAAAAAAAATTTGAACGCATGACCTCCGCGCTCAGAGTCTAAGACTCTGCCGCTGAGCTACAGAGTATACACGAACTTTGTTACGATAAATAGATTTTAAGCTGCGAAAGGGAGGTGGCTTGCCCTTTCCACTTCCCATTACAGATGCGATGCTTGCGTACAACGCTCCAAATAAAGAGAACGAGGTAGAAGTAGTCATTGGCTATCTCACTTCGTGGACCATGCTTCCACTTACGGCACTAGCAATATAGGAGTATTACATAGATGGTGGGGTTAGTCACCACATACTTACAACGCCCCTAGCGAGAACCACACGAACAAACTTAAAATGTGTACGTACAAATACGTACGTATACCTACGTACACTTTATGTAAATCGTTTTGAATAAATTAATAGTTTTGTTTAAATAAAATAACAAATTATGTAGAACCCTACATAATTGGTAACCCGAGACGTAATAAGCGATAAAGATCAGCGATCGATCAGCGATCGAGAACAGTGCGCACTTACAACACGTGCCCCGCCGTTCAGACGGTATAACCTTAAGTTCCCGCCAGTACAAACGAACAATGAACGCCGCTGTGAACACAATTGAATATTCACCCACTCGATCAACCTCAAGGGAATAGCCGCCAGGAATCTCGAGTGCAGCACTAAACATGGACAATGTGAATGCCCCAGGGACTGCAGCAGAACGGGAAGACATTCCGCCTGCACAGGTATCAGTATTGGAGAGCAGCGAGATGTCCAGATTCTAGCTTAGGAGGGCTCAGCTCTGGTTTATCGCGTTAGAGACGCATTTTACATCACGAAACATTAAAAATGACGAAACGACATACAACGCGGTGTTAACGCGACTCGATGAAGACTCCCTGGCAGTAGTAGAACATGTTACAATTGACCCGCCATCAAATGACAAATACAAGACTCTGATAAAGCGCTATTGATTCATTATGCCGTATCACAAGAAAAGAGGATTAGAAAACTAGTGTCTGGATTAGAGCTAATCGGTAGGAAACCATCGGAACTTCTCAATGAGATGCGTCAACTGAGTGGCGAATCCCTGGACAACACATTCATCAAGACTCTATGGATGGACAGGCTACCAACGTACCTCCAGATCACTCTGACAACAGCTGAAGGGTTAGAACTATACGCTCTGGCACAATTGGCGGATACAACTTTGATATCCCCACCAACGATAACCAACACGTGATGAGTGTCTCCAGAACATCCAGCAAAACGGTCGATGAAAAAATCCACGAGCTCAGCAGTAAAATAGACGAGCTAACAAAACTGATGGAAAAGTGCTGCACCCGCGGTTGAACACGTAGTCAAAGACGCGGTCGGTCACACGGCAGCTCCAAACGGCAAGTTACCAACAGCAGCTCGGGAAACAAAGAGCCACGCCCATGTTATTACCATTGGAAGTTCGGCGATAAGGCAACGAAATGTTTGAATCCGTATCCTTGGGTGAATCAGGAAGACAGCCAACTACAGGGAAACGGAGACCACCGCCAATAGATTCGGCGACTATTGGTGGTTCGTCAAATCCCCGTCGATTATTCATCTACGATCATGCCAATAAAATGAACTTCCTGATAGACACCGATGCGGATTTATCAGTCGTCCCTGCCCCTAGACATGATAAAAGAAATACAACTAAGCAAATTTTATATGCTGCTAACAATTTCACGATTCCAACGTACAGAGAAGACACTTTCTTCAAATTTAGGTCTTCGCAGATCGGAACGCTGGAAACAAATGACCTATTGCATAGCGGGCGTTCCTTATCCCATCATTGGAGCAGACCTCATTCATAATTATAGGATATTGGTGGAATACGTGGTCGAATAACAGACGCCCTTACAGGACACATAAATACAGGAACTTTCGCACCAGCCCCCATAAACACTATAACTGCACTAGGTAACGATAATATATGTACAAACATAATAAAAAAATAACAAAAAATTCCAAACAGCCCTTTTAATGCTGCGACAACGCTACATAATACAAAACACTTCATCAACACGACAACCATGCAACGAAATGGTTAGGCCACTAAGACGGAACAGATTTAAAACTGCGAAAGAAGAGTTTCGAATAATGGTCGAATATGGAATTGCCAGACCATCAACAAGCCCATTACATATGGCAAAAAAGAAAAACGGCAATGGGAGACCATGTGGACATTATTGGCACCGAGCTTTGACGCTATAGGCACCTAGCGATAGAAAACGTGAAATAGCCGGTGACCATATTAGTATTGGCCGTATATAGAAAATAATTGAAAATTAATTGAAATAAAATTATCAATCATAAAATAATAATAATTGTTTCATAAACATATAATTGGGTTGTTTAAGAAACATTCAAGTCAACATATACAGTAAGTAAACTCAATTTTAATTGATATAAACAGCTGTTATTCATGCGTATTTGAGGTTATAAAATAAAAAACTTATTCAAATGGTGAGATTTTTTTACAGATTTAGATGCGAATTTTTGAATTATGGAAGCAGTTTTAGAAACGGGATTTAAAAAAGTATTGCATAGTATTGAATTTCAACCACAAACAGTTCAAAAAGGAAAACTTTTAAATGAAACAAATGACGTTATAAACGTAAAAGAATTTGGAATAAATGGTACACGTTGCAGAATTGAAGCTCGAGTTATTAGGCAAACATCAGTAAATTCTACGCCATATACAACAAACTTAATTGTAAGTAATAAATAAACATAATTTGAGTAAAATTGACAAATAAATTAAATTGCTTTTATTAAAATTTTAGTTAGATTCCTCTCGAAATGTTACTAGTGTCTCTTGTACGTGTGTTTATAACAAGAGTGGCAAATGTAAACACATAACAGCTGTGATATATTATATTAATAATGAACAAAGCTTATCAAAAACTAATTTTGGGCAACAGTGAGGTGCTCCCTCGGTCACTCAAATGGCTAAAGAGATGTACTCTAAAGGGAAATATCTTTTTGAGATGTACCCACCTAACAAAAAACCAAACATTGAACCAATTAAAACAACCATAGACGAATTAAAGGAGCTTTCACCTTATCGAACAACGCTTTTGGGAGCTGCTAAAGGGAATACTTACTACTCTTCAAAAGCTCAAATCGCTTCAGTACAAAAACACCAAATGATTGAAAATGAAAAAATAGATTGTAAATTAATTATATAAATTTTTTTTCATTTTAAAGAAGATTATGATGTATATTTTAGTGGTAGTGTAGGTAGTAATTGTGAAGAATATTATGAAAAAAATATAATTTTAACAAAATGTGATATTTTGAAATTGTCAAGTGATACTTTAAAACAAAGTAAATGTCATAAGTGGTACCAAGTTAGAAGTCTTAAATTATCTAGTAGTAAAAATATACATGCTATTAATAGTAGAGAAAGAAAAACGATAGAGTCATTAGTTAATGATATTTTATATAAAAAAAAAAATTGAATTTAAGTCAACGAAATATTGTTTAAAAAATGATTATTTGAAAAAGTAAATGCTACGCTGTATTAAATTGGTCACCGTCTATCTCACTATACGGCCGCCATGGGCGCTGCTTTACTTACCTTCTATCCCCTCCAACGACAAGCTCATCGCCAATAGAAGGCTCAACGCTCAAACACCGAGAAACAGGTACGCAATAGCTTTATTGCATGATTTTACTCATAATCTAGCAGGAAAGACTATTTTCAGTATAATAGACTTGCGCACAGCTTTCCACTACATCCCCGTAGCGGAAGGAGATGTACAGAAAACAGCAGTAATAACACCGTTCAGGCTATTTGAGATTTTACGCATGCCATTCGGACTCCACAACGCTGCACAAACATTCCAACGGTTCATCAACGAAGTTTCGAACGGCTTGGATTTCGTCTTTACCTACATAGATGACCTTTTAATAGCATCATCGTCACCACCAGAACACGAGGAACACCTGCACGTAATATTCAAAAGGTTAGAAGATTACGGCCTATGAATTAACGCTAATAAATGTATTCTAGGAACGGAAGCAGTCGATTTCCTAACAAGCTTCACTAAACGCAATGCTGTCTGAATCGATCAAGAATGACAAAACACCAGTCCCATGGAACACAGAAAGCGAGTTGGCATTCAACCGAGTGAAAGAACAACTTGCCAAGGCTATTATAATAACACATCTATTCGCTTCAGCGAACCTTCGTTTAGGGCAGATGCTTCCAGCTCAGCAATCGAGCCGCCCTTGAACAACAGATCAACAATAACTGGGAGCCATTGGTATTTTTCTAAAAAAAATTATCACCAGCCCAAATCAATTATATAACATAATGCAACTGCGCAATTCAACGGTGTAGAGGAGGCGATTCCCGCATTCCTGACATACTATTATTAGGTGATGACGCCATCAATAAACAAATGATATTATGCGCAATTGTTGACAAAAACATTCCAGAACTCAAAGTAATATATGGGACAAAAGGTGGAAAAATTGAGTGTGAAGAATTTCAAAATATATACTTTTTTTATTCCATTTCATTACAATCCCTTATTTGTTCATATTTATTACATAAAATCGGCTCAATAATTTCACTTAATCACTCAATTCTCAATTGAAATCGTTCTCGATCACGAGCTGCTTCTTTCCATGGGCCACGACGAGCATTTCTGTATGCATGATTCCACACAAACAACGCATGAATTTGAGCCTGAGATTTGAATTGAACAGACATTTGTTTTTTCATATTAATTTTCGTACAGTACCACTAATGGGTTTATAGTAGCCGATAACAATGAGAGGTGCGAGTGTTGCAAACCCATCATTAGTCAACATAGAATCAGCACGTTTTCCATAGTACAATGGTTGAAAATTTGAGTACATGTCGTACAATATAGCGTATTGTTTACGATTAAAATCAATATTGAGATTTCCATTTGGATATGATTATGAATTGAGCAACACTTTGATGTCTCTGATGTTACAGTGATGGAAGCAGCTATTATTGTGTTTTACCGAATTTTCTACTCCTGTTGGAAATCCTAGTATGATGTAACGGGGTTTCTCCAGTTGCGTTGTAGACTTAACAGCCCAAACATTTTTCATTGATAATGGCAGCAATGGATATTCGTACAATTCCCAAGTACGAAAGCTCATAGGAATGGCCGGATCTTTTGCAATATAATTCAGTAGTTGAACTTTTTGTGCATCTGAGACTTTAATGTATGGTATCAGCCACTCAATCTTCTCGAGCGAAAGTTTAATATTTTCAGCTTGAGTTTGAACGTAAGCATTCACATCTGTACTTGTTCTTGTGAGAATTGATTCATGCTTGGCATTTACAATGACTTTCCTATAATCTTCAGCAAATCCCAACAATAAATTCAGTGGAATACTGATATCAAAGTAACCATCAGCATTGATTAATTTAGTCTCGTCTGTTGACAACCATCCAGCATTTTCCAAAAAGTAATTTTGCTCTGAACACAATAAAGTGTAACCCTTCATAAGCAATCTCACACCAACATTTTTACATCGATCAATTTCAACGGCATTCAATTCATAGTGTATTTCTTCAAATTGATGACAAGCCGCTAGATTCACAAGTGTTGTAGTCGCGACTGTAGTCAAATCATCTTTAGTTAGTCTTCCACAAATATGTAATGAGCTACTGCTTGGCAATAAACATAAGTCCTGATGTTGTACTGCAATGCGAATTTCATCATTGTTATTAAAGGTAGATGATGCATATGGTTGATGTGCATGAATCTCATAATGTGCAATGGATTCGTCGAAAACCATTAGTTTTTGTATTGTCAAAATTTTTTCCATGGTATCAGACCGCACAAACAACAACAAAATTTTATTGTTTTCCACGTAATTTCAGACCGAGATTCTTCAACAGTTGAATGTTCTGATGTGTCAATTGTACACCTTGCATTCGACGACTGATGCGTTTTCAACATGTTCCCCCACGTTTATAGCTCCAACCATGAATTATCGATGGTACTTGTGTAATTGTTTCTCCTGTATCATATCCTATTCCCATTACTTCGTCGATTTCAAATGTAATCTTATGGTGACAACTTCACCACGAAAATTCACTACATTGTTTCGATCAACTATTCTCAGCTGTAGATGTTGTATTGCTTGCACGGAGACTGGCATGTAAATGACATTTGATGGAACTTCAACGATCTTATATCTTGGTGGGACAATTGGGAAAAATTCATGAATGATGTGCACTCGATGTTCATTGATATAAGCACCCATTGTAATGTTACACTCAACACGAAGTGCATTAACTTTCAAAATTATTACAGGCAAATTTGATTTGTGGGTCACGTTGGATATGAAGATCTGTTGGTCAAATCCAAGTAATCATCCTATTGAGGTCATCGCCGTGAAATCTATAGCATGATCACTTTTGATTTCACAGCATAATTCATTGTTATTGGGCTCAAGGGTTAACGCCACTTCCGGTAAGGCTTTTTTGCAGATAACTTTCAATGTCTTCGATTTCATAGTTGCCTGTAGGTATGGAGATTGTACGATATTCAATCAGATAATCACCCTCAGTATCAACCAAGCAAAATTGGTTATTGGTCATTTCAATATTGGGAATTGAATTGGATGTTAGCAATTCTATGAATCTCAATACATAATTTTTATCCGGTGACAGTTAAATTGGTGGAAAGTATCGAGCCTCGAGTACAGAGGATCTCCCAGACACTGCCAATGTCATAGTCTTTATATTTTTTATAACTATATTTTACCCTACCAATATTAAGATACTCCATTAAATCTTGTGGTGAACGCAAATTGCCAAAACTATCAAAATACGTTACATCATTGTTTTCCTTTTTATATGCTATCCAATGTGTGCCGGGACCGTCCTTATCATCAAAATTGACAATGGTCGGTTCATATTTTCGAGGGCTTGTTGCCGGCAAATTATTTCGCATGAATACCCCGCAAAAATGTGGAATACGCATAAGTTTCGCATATTTCATAAGATCAGCATCAGTTAGCGCTCGATATGGTAGGTTTACAAATTTTTTGCTGTTGGTTTTAAATGAAGAACCATTCCACTCTTATACAGTTTCAAATTCAATCCTTTTCCCAATGCCACATGCTCCATTTTCATATTGTGACGGTTATTCTTCTCAAGTTGTTGTTTTGCTGCACGAGCATCATGGAGAGCTTTAGCTATACCAGCAGCTCCGCCAGCCAAACTTCCAATAGCACCGAGCTCAGCAAATATGGGTAAAAGTAATGGCAAAACTCCTCCTATTTTCAATGGTATACTTTGAGCATGCAATATCGTGATCTCTGCATGCAGCATCGAGAAGATTGATTCCTGGATCACCGCATGCCAATCTCTTTGATAATTTTGTAACGGTCTTCCGTCCGACTGTCGGATAACGGACACCCTTTGTGATTATGCCTCTTAGACTCAGCCAACTTTCAGGGTTCGTGACTGAGAGAGGGTGAAATAATCGTTAGCAAATTTAACTGGTTTCGGTAAGAATCTTCTCGTACTGGGAAGAATTCGTTTATTTTCTCTTTTATAAAACAATCAATCCCGTGGCTCATAAATCTCTCCCTATTAATAATCTTGTTACGGTGCTCTCGTTGTACAATTATTTATTCACGCAATTTAATTTCTACTTCTTGCGTTATACAATCATTATCATCCTGATACGCGTACAATTTTTAATACGGTCGTAGCGATACAGTGAAGCGATGCGGTGCGATACGATATGACTGTTGTGTTTTTACGGGATGGATGACACCACAGTTTAGTGCCAACCGACGGAATCGTATGGGAGGAAAGACGCGTTACAGTTGCTGCCAACCGGGCGACTAATGTGTCGGAATAGGGAACAGGTAGGAAGATAGTGAGAACCCTGCCTACTCACGGCGTTAGCTCTCAAAAGAGCTTTAGGTGCGTTACGATGAAAGCAATCTTTCAAAAAAGCTATTGGTTTTAACGATGAAAATCCCCCGTTGAAATTACTAAAAGAACTATTATCCTTCGGCATACTGGATACTGGATACTGCTCACTGGACTGGTATTGCTCGTACTGAACGCTCGACAAAGACTGCGCTCCGCTGGCTCGAGCTTTCGATTATATAGTCGTAGAGGGCCCCTTCCACTCCACGGCTCGAGTTGCGCAATAGTAGACCGCTCATCCCCAACTGCTTCGCAGCGCACAATGGGAAATACACGGTCCCAGTATAGTGGTGGAACTCGCTTGTTCCCCCACTCGGCGGTCGGTCAGTTACAATTCTTTCTTCCTGGGGTTCGCGCCCCGGTCAAGACGTATATTATTATTCTTTCTCGTGTGCGACCAAGGTCATCAACATTTGGCGCCAGGACCACAATATTGATAGCTAGGAATATGAACTTCGAAATGAAGCTTATTAATAATGCTGTTCACCGTGAATATTTCTCCTCCGTGGCGACATGTATATACAATGACAGTCACTGGACAAATGATCAGAAATCATGGTATCGCAAACATATATAAGAAGGCATCTCTTTATGATCAATAGTTAGTTGATGACTTGATGACGTGAAGAAACAACCAGCAAAGGTTAAATTTAACAAGCAAACACCAGCATTACTTATTATGAACTTCGATATTCAAATGCCAAAACAAAATATAAAGAAACGTCATAGGAAATTGTTGCCGAATAGTATACGTGCAATTTTTTGTGGCCCATCGAATTGTGATAAAACTAATGCACTTTTAGCACTCATTACACACCCGAATGGCGTGAGATTCGAGAATATTTATATCTATCAAAATCACTCAATCAACCAAAGTACAAGTATTTGGAGAGTATATTGAAACAAATGCAGAGTGTTGGATATTTTCCATTCAATGAGCATGATGAAGTTGTGAAACCTGAAGATGCTCAACCAAGTTCCATAAGGATTTTTGATGATGATGCATGCGAGAAACAAGATAACATCAGATCTTTATTCTGTATGGGGCGGCATAGAGACGTCGACTCGTTCTATTTTTGCCAAACGTATACACATATTCCCAAACATCTAGTGCGAGACAATGCCGATTTGATGGTGCTATTTCAACAAGATGAAATAAATCTAAACCATATCTATGATGATCATATATCAATTCAGACATGACATATACACAATTTCAGGATTTATGTTTGGCATGTTGGAATGATAAATATAGTTTCATGGTAATTGACAAAGACAGTGATATTAATTGCGGGAGATACAGGAAGGGATTTGATTGTTTCATAAGTATAAATTGAATTGTATAGACAATACTACCCACAGTTCTGATTTGAACTTGAATACATCAACATGGCAAATAGAAATCATAAGGAAAGAGAAGATGTATTGAAGCAAATAGTGAAAACAAGTGATATTATTCGACAAAAGCACAAAATGATTAGTTGGGTAGAGACAAAACAGAGCAAGCAATGAAAGAAGTTTTCAAACCAGTAGTGACACCTTCGGAAAAGTTGGTAACTACATCTAATCAGATGAAACGTGAAATTAAAGATGAGGCGAAAGATATAATTCCGAAAGAAGAGATAGATCAAACATATGCAGCAACTATAAGTGAGAATGATGATGGAGTTGAAATTGATCACACATTCAATAATAGTGAATTGAATAAAACAATCAATCAATTTGAGAGTGATGATATTCCATTTGAAAGTTCACCATTGAAACAACAACATGAAAATAAAACAATCAATCAATTCGAGAGTGATAATATTACATTTGAAAGTTCACCATTGAAACAACATTAAAATAATTCGACATTATATCTGAAGAAGTTTTTCAGCAACAAGAAGGGATTGGATACGAGATTTGACGTTCGTAAATTGAAAGATAATTGTTTAACGATGGATGATTCATCTATTGAGTTCAAAGATAACATGATTCATGTTTCTAATAAACAATATCCAGAAGCATCTGGATTGATGGAGTTCTTATTTACCAAAACACCAAATGAATCACTCATAAGTGATATTGATAAGCAAAATTATATGATAATCATTGATTCAACCAACACACTGTACAAACGTTATGATCCTGATGCGAATTTTATATCAGATAGAGGTTTGAAATATCAAAATTACATCGCGAAGTCCATTTCATCACCGCCAAACAAAATAAAGCTGAAAGGAAGATTTAGGAAAGCATTACCCTACTAGAAAATTAGTAAGAAGAGTAATGAAGCAATAGATTATGTATATTGGGATGATCCAAATGAACTCGTCGACCGTCTTCGTTTACCTTTAGCATCTCAAGCAGCAGGCGATTCCAGTCATACGAATGAAATCATCTCTATCATTGAGGAATTACGAGAGGCTGAAATTCTTTGTTAATTACCGCTACATACTTTTTCAGTTCATTCACCAATCAACTATTGAACTGTAACAACCGGTGAGGTGGGAAATGAGTGTAGATATTAATTAATTAACAAAAGTTGGTAACAAAGATAGTAATCGCGGCCCTCCTGGCTATGGATTCAAAGTCACCACTGATAGCCAGTATGACATGGAGAATAAAAGATTATGTAATGCGGCTAGTTCTGAAGATTCCAATGATGCAGTGTCATATGGAACTATGATAACTACTATCCATCTTGAACTTGAACAAATTCAACAGACTATGTCATCTATACGTAATGCTATTGATGTTCAAAAAAAGAATGTATCAACTATGCGCAATAATTTCGATGTTCAAAAGAAGAATATTGCATCTATACGCCATGATATTGGTATTCAAAATAAGAATTTGTAGCAATATCATGAGGAACAAAAAAACGTTCGAAACCAAGGAGAATATTTCATGTAAACGCCATGATATTGATGTTCAAAAAATTTGTAGCAATATCATGAAGGTACCTTAAAAAATATTTGTCTCAACAATCAGACGCCATTTTACATCCAACAGTTGAACTAGAAACAATAGGAGCAACACTAATCAATGAGGGAGGAAAAACATGATGAATAGAAAGGTGGCATTGGTGGAAGAGCTGCAAAAACCTGCTCGTGTACATTATGCTCGACGTCATGTTGATATGGGGGGATTGGATAAGATTTGGCAAGCAGATCTCATTGGCATGATAGCATACGCAGCGAAAAATAATGGCTACAAGTACTTGCTAACAATGATTGATATATTCTCAAAGTTTGCTTGGGCCATACCTTTAAAGACTAAAAATGGGAAAGATGTTACAACTGCAATGGAATCCATCTTGAACACTGGACGGACTACGAAAAAATTACATGTTGATCGAGGAAAAGAATTTTACAACAAAGATTTCAAATTACTCATGAAACAATACAATATTGAATTGTATTCAACATTTACAAATTTAAAAGCGTCAATATGTGAACGTTTCAATCGTACCCTAAAAAATAAAATGTGGAAACAATTCAGTCTTCGTGGAACATACAAGTGGATTGACATAATACCTGATTTGATTGCGCAATACAATGATACCAACATCGAACGATCAAAATGAAACCTCAGGAAGTTACAACAATGAATGAAAAAATTCTACTTCGAACTGTATACAAGCATCATCATGTTGTGAAAAAGCAGAGATATAAATTTCAAAACGGTGATAAAGTTCGAATAAGCAAATATAAACATTTATTCGAGAAGAGATATACACCAAATTGGACAACTGAAATATTTACCATCGATGAAGTGCTGAATTACCAGTCCTCCAACATATAAACTTGTTGATTACCAGGATCAACGAATCGGTGGATGTTTCTATGAAGAAGAGCTCAGCAAAGTAAAATATCCAGATACCTATCTTGTGGAAAAAGGTATACGTAAACGAGGAAATAAATGTTTTGTTGAATTGTTGGGATTTGATAATTCACATAATAGTTGGATAAATAAAGTAGACATGTAAACAGAAAAATTTTTTTCATTCTCACCTCAGTCGTTTGATATGATACAATTCGTTTGTCATCCATCCAACTCAGTGCCGATTTTCGTTGTTGTATTGTACAAACTTCATGTTTCTTACTCCTAATCAAATATTGATCGACAATTGAATTTTCATGATTGAAAAGGCATTGTCTATAATCATTAAAAGTTATTTGGCGCAATGATGACCCTTTGATACCTTTAACTTTCTTTTTATCACTATCATCACCTAATATTCTAAATGTGTATAATTTCGCACGCAGCCCAACAAACTCAGTCATAATTTTACCGTTATTTTCATCTTTCATTAAACCAATCACCTGTTTATTCATTAATACCATATCATATTCATTATCAGACGGATAATCGCTTGTATCAAATTTGTGGAAATCACGTTTTATAATCGCACGTACGTCTGGTAGTTAAATAATACAAGAGACTGTTTGTATCGGAGTACATCAATTTTGATTGATTGTATGGGAATGTTTTCTTTATATAATTGTAATAAAAGTCATATATGAATATTTTTGATACATCAAGAATACAGTATCCTATGTATATTGGTTTATTGAATGTAATTTCGACACGATCCAAAGATAGTGCAACTATGGAAGTTTGGTTTGGCAATGAGCGATCTTACACCCCATCTTCCTCCCCATTGTGTCACCAATTTAACATCTTTATGTTTTCTAACATTCTCCATGGTCTTACCAAATACAGCATCGTTCATGAATTTATAAAAATTCTTTTCATACTCATTTTGTGACTTTTTCCGCAAATCTGTATTCAAGTTGATATATTTTTTCAGCCATGGAGATGGCTGAAATTCGAGAATTCTATGGATATTAACGATTTTCATTCCCAAGCTTAAACATTGCTTCAAATTTCTACAATGAATAACATATTTTTCTTTTGGGAGGAGCGTTGTTACTAATTTAGGATTCTTTCTTGTTGACGATATAAAGTGTTGAGGACACAGAGGTAAATCTCGATGTAAATGATTAAGTTCTTCCGGATAATCTAGATCCATTTCAAAAATGTATCCAGTTGATTAGTCATCTGAAATACTGAATATTTCATCAATAGCCGTGTTTTTCTCCCACGCAAATCCATTAAATGGCAAATATTCGCACATAGCTGCACCGTATAAATTGTTTACATCAAAATACATAAGATATGATGAATCTATGATTTGGTCATAATTTTCACCCATATATTTATTGTTCGCTTTAGCATAGCGATTTGAACATTGAGCCACTCCAACTTTTATACCTTTCTCGATGAACAATATTATTTCTGGATCAGTAAAAAGTTCCAACTGCACATTAGTATGCTTGAGCATTGCATCGAAAGCCAATCCCGGAGCGGTATGATAACGCAAAGGATCTAAATTATATGATGAGAAGCAGTTGCGTCTGAAATTTTCAAATATATCTGCCAAAAGTAATACATCAGTCTTCAGAAATAGTTCTGAGTATTCACCCAAAGTATTGATGTTAAATTTATTCCAAACTGCTTGTGCATGTTCACAAATTTCATTTGAAATATCATCATTATTTAATTTCGAGTAGAATTTATCTTTCTCCGGTAATTGTTGTTCATCAAGTTTTGACCAGTTGTCAATGTACTAATATGGAAAAACACCTTTTCTTGTAACTAATCTGAATTGCTCATTATCCTTGTAAACATTTTGTGTAATTAATTTATCATCATCCCTCAAATATGATGATAATTTATCAATACTGCTAGCCATAAATCGTAAAGAATCGATCAAACGAAGAGTTATTTTTGTATTTGTAACTTGTTTACTGAAAGATATATATTTTTCTTTGTTTATTAGTAAAAGTGATATTAATCCCTCAAAACATGTTGCTAAAGATTTGAGTACAAAATGTGAATCCTATCCAGATAAATTATGAAACACGATAGGGACATAAAATGGTAATTGATAGCTCAAGTTGCAGCTTTCATTTGCAGGACCACGATAATTACCCTTTGAATGGCAATAATCACGATGTTTGTTATCATTTAGACTGAATGGTTTTTCGCAAATGTGACAAACTGAGGCGTTGTTGAATTTAATTTTTTCATCGTCTGTTAATTGTTTCATTGGTATAATTTTCGAGTAAATTTGGTTAATCTGCTGTGCTAAAACATTGAGTTTGTCGACAAACAATTCAATAAAATTGGCATCTCGCATCAATTCAAAGTTACATAATGAATTATCATGCGTTTGTGGTTGGCTCTAGGATACATTCAAGATCGGCATAAACAACAAATGGTACAGCCTCTTTGAATTTGTAATTGCTGAATGATAATAGATTGTTATCTTCATTTGGTAATATCACTCTTTCCATTTTGTTCATACTGATGCAATCTTGTCGATGATTTTCATAAGTATATTGCGATTGAAAGTGACACAAACATCGGTTATAAATAAACAAGTGTGCGTTAGGTTTCGATATTTGTGACGATACTAAACGTGATAGATTTTTTATCCACGCAAGTGATAAAATTTTTCTGTCTTATTATCAATTTCAATTTCACTTGCGACCATGAGCAAGTGAATTAACGACTTACCATTCGTATTGACATGTTTACTTATATAATACGGAACAATTTCACTTTTCTGTTTATTATAATCGTCTTCGATACCGCAAATAATTATTGATAAATTATTCGTTGCTTCGAAGTTGGTAATATCACGTAATGCGAATGGGAAACATAGTCCTTCATAGTTGAGGTTCACAGCACTGAAATGTGGATAAAATGACTTTTTGTCTACGTTTCGGGAAGATGGGTGAAGTGCTGCTGTCACTGCCTACAAGAAACAAAATTCATTGTCATTTTTTATGTTCACAAGGCTTTCTTCAATTTAATATCACTTGGTAGATCTACCCATGTTGATAATACCCCTTTTAATGGAACGTATTGATTGATATTCACCATTAAATTGATCATTTCATCCATTGACCATCCTGAATCACCCTCTTCAAACTTTTCCGTTTTTTTCAAAAAACGTTTACCAACATTTTCATTAAACCACCTATTCATGTTAGTTGATGGGAAAATTGGCGTATTTTTCGTATTAAAATATTTAATTTCTTCAATTGATTCGCCATTCTTTGATAACAACATGGTAATACAACATTCAATTTTATTCATTTTGTAATATTGGTTTCACTTTATCGATTATTATTTGTTTGGTGTCCGATAAAAATGCTGATAAATCTATGTGCTGTAGATTTGTAATGATGTCAGTTTTAATTCGAGTATTAAATGCCGTTTCAGCGTCATCCCATTGAATACGATTATCATTAATTCCAATATTACCACCAACGATATTGGCCTGGCGGCGGTTCCGTTGATGCTCGCGGAATTTTGCACTTAATGATTTGAGATGCGCAATAGTTGCCAATATGTGAGATTTCTCACCCACAGTCAGGTGTGCCGTCATCAAAAGTTCATTCAAACACTGAACATTTTCATTACTGATTCGTTTCCAGGTGATATTCAACGAATCATTTGATGTATCAGAATCAATTGAGAGAAGTGCTTCATATGCACTTTTCATCGATTCGATGAGATTTTCGAAAATCTTCTTGTCATATATTTTTCACTAACACTTTTTCGAATGAGTTATTATATTGATTATACTATTATACTCTCACAAAATCTGCAAGTAGAATGCTATTCCGACTTTAACCACCTTCACTATTTTTACAAGAGCAAAATGCAAACAGACGGAATATCACTATACATGGAAAAAAAAATTCCCTCCAAAGATGATATTTCGTCTGTTAAGCAAAGAAAAAAAAATAGTCGCTTCAAAAAAAGCACCCTATTGTATATGCTTGTATGAGTAACTCCCACTTTTCTCCATTTTTGTAGTTTAGGAGTCCGAATCTGACATTACAGCACCAAACACCTATTTTCCTGGATGGTGAACGAGACTGAGTCATTACACTCTTTTATGTAAAGGTCCATTTTAATGCCCATGCAATTTGTCCGAATCAATTTGTCCGTGCCAATTCGTACGAGGGAATTGTAGTATGAGAACCTAGATCGTTTACTCGCACAAACCAAAAAGTTTGACTTCAGTAAAATATAGTTGGTTTGATAATTTGCCTGTGGTTAGCAAAAATGCATTTCCAACATTTCAATTAGACAATTGAAAAGGGCCGGTTGGGACGATTTTTTTTTTAATTTTCCTTTTTTACAACACTTTTACAATATGAAATCAAAAAAATTTTCAAATTCGTATTTCTATAAAATTTTTAAGTTTGAATTATAAAATGTTGATTTCCAAAAAACACGTAGCAATCGATTTTCTTGAAAATTTTTCCTAAAATACTGTCACCCATCCCACAACTTTTCCCCCTAGTCCGCTGATGGGCAAATGATATGATTTTTTTTTTCTCGAATTTTTAAGTTTTCATGTTCAGTGAGAAATGATGTTTTTTTTTTTCAATTTTCGTCTTTAGACGCACAATTAGATATAAAAACACTACGAAATTTCATAAATTGAATGCCCATATGAATCTCGGGCTCTGAACATTGAATGTTGATTTTTGAAAAAACGTAGTAATCAATTTTACGATCTCTGTTTTTCCGAATTAAAAAATTTTTAATTTCACTCATATATATCAAAAAATATCTGGAATCATGATCCTTTACATCAAAATTACTTCCGAGAACTATGTGACATATAATAATTATTAATTAGTTTGAACATTGATTAAAAGCAAAAGAAATCGGTCGAATAAAGTACGCATTATACTTATTAGATAACATTTTCTAATTTAGTAAAATTTTCCTACACGTTTGGACAACTTATAAATTCGAGAATCTGGAGAAAATGAAAATTTTCGAAATTTCAAATAGTCCTCTACGTTAGGTATGACACAGTGGTATTTATGTGCATCTGTTATTCTTTTAGCTCCCGAAAACGTCATTCCAAAAATTCTTGGGCTTGAATATAATGACCCATAAGTTATTCATACGTGTAAGAAAATGTTAATTAATTAAAAAATGTTATCCAATATAATGCGTACTTTATTCGACCCATTTCTTTTGCTTTTAATCAATATCCAAACTAATTAATAATTATTATATGTCACATAGTCCTCGGAAGTAATTTTGATGTAAAGTATCATGATTCCAGATATTTTTTAATATATATGAGTAAAATTAAATATTTTTTAATTCGGAAAAACATAGATCGTAAAATTGATTACTATGTTTTTTCAAAAATCAATATTCATCTCTGGTCATTATGGGGTTCGATGCAACATCAACGTCACACGCAAAAGGAATAATCAATTGTGATTTGCAATCATTACAAAATAAATCGTCTATCAAACTTCAAGCACACAACACAAGAAACATCACCACAATATTATCATCCCATCAGACAACTATGAAAGAATGGCCACACATCAACAAATTGAAATTAAAATTAGCTCACAATTCATTTTTAACACCTCAGCCAATTAATATTATTCTCGGAGTGAACTACTACTCACACATCATCAAGCCAAACATCATCAAATATCAAGAGAATATGCCAATTGCTCAATTATCTATTTTTGGATGGCTAGTATTGGGTCCATGTGGGGTTCAATATGGCACTTCAACGTCACAAGTACATCATGTCAATATTCATCATGAACATGAGACACTTCAAGAATTATTAGCAAAATTTTGTGTACAAGAAGAAGTATCAATCAACGATCAACTTCAAATCACACTAGAAGAAAAAGAATTTGAACGACACTTCATGACAAAACACATGACAACACATCAACGCCATTCTTCAGGAAAATATATTGTAAAATTACCATTACTAGCACCCAGTGACCATCTTGGAGATTCATATCGCATTGCAAAAGGTTGTCTACTTCATCTACACGCAAGACTCAGGAAGAATCAAGAATACAAAACTTTATATGAAAATTTCATGAATGAATATCTTCAATTGGGACACATGGTTGATGCTACATCAAATTTAACCAACTTCAATGACTTCAAGGCTGATTCTGATCCTGAACGGATGACCTTGGCACATGACACTTCGGTGTCAGGAGGGTTGAGGGTGCAGGATGGTCAGTTGAAGCCAAGAAATCAAAATTCAAACATCACATATTATTTGCCTCATCATGGAGTCTTAAAACCTGAAAGCACTTAAACCAAACTAAGAGTAATATTCAACGGATCTAAGGCAACTTCATCAGGAAAATCACTGTATGATATCATGCATACTGGGTCGAAAATTCGAAAAGACATCACAGACGTACTGTTGTGGATTAGAAAATATCAATTCATCTTCACCACGGTTGTAACAAAAATGTATCGACAGATTATGGAACATGAAGATGACTGGAATTTACAACGCATTTTGTGGTTTAATAAAAATGGAAAAATCACACCATATGATCTCACTACAGTCACGTATGGTACACGTGCTACCCCATTTTTGGCAATTTGAGCATTACTTCAACTGGCTCATGATGAAGGTGACAGATTTTCCTTAGCTGCCCAGCCAATAATTAAAGGCAGATACGTGGATGATATCTTTGGTGGAGCAGATACACCAGAGAAACTTCTTCAAATTGCAAATCAACTCACACAACTTTGTCAAACAGGTGGAATGCCACTTGCGAAATGGCAATTCAACGAGCAAACTATCAAAGAGAAATTTACAATTGACCAGAAGTTGTCAACATGAACATCAAAACCAACAATCACGTTTGGGGACTGCACAGAAACAAAAATCTTAGGATTAATTTGGCATCCACTTCATGATCACATCAAATTTTTAATTAAAAGGATGAAATTAAATGAAAAGATATCGTAGCGTACAATATTATCTGAAGTGGCTCAGATGTATGATCCATCAGGTTTTATTTCACCAATCACAATTGGAGCGAAAATGTTAATGCAATAGTTGTGGTTGGGAAAATTCAACTGGGATGACACCCTGCCAAGTACAATTTCAAACAAATGGAAAGAATTCAGAAACGAATTGTCAACACTAGAAAACATTATCATACCAAGGTGGAAGCGGACTTTGGAAACATCAATTTGTGAACTTCATGGGTTTTCCGATGCGTCTCAACTCGCAATGTCAGCAATAGTGTACCTAAAAGTCAAATCAACTTCAAATACACATAACATCACACTCATTTGCGCAAAAACAAAAGTGGGACCTCTCAAACGTCTTTCAATCCCGAGACTGGAACTCGCTGCGGCACTTTTATTGGCCAAAGTCATCAAATATGTCACAGCCACAATTGTATTAAATGTCGAAAATTTGTATTTATGGACTGACTCATCAGTAACACTCTCATGGATAAAATCTCACCCGTCGAAATGGAAAGATTTCGTCAGGAATAGAGTAACACAAATTCAAGAGTTCACTTCAAACTATCAATGGCTTCATGTTCCTGGTAAATCAAATCCTGTGGACTGCGCTTCTAGAAGGACATCAACACAGAACCTCATTGACCACTGGCTATGGTGGGCAGGGCCACCATGCATGTCCAAATCTAAACATCACTGGCCAGCTCAGCCAACAAATTATGACGACGCTACCAGTCAAGAGGTACGTTCTGGAATCAATAATGTCATGACAATTTCACCGAGTGAAAACCAATGGGATTTAATCTTCAAGTATTCAAACTTCACATGACTAATCAAAATCACGTCAACAATTATGAAGGCATGTGACATCTTCAAACACAAGTCACCATTGGAAAAATCATTATTCCTCAAAGATTTGAATTGGGCGGAACTATATTGAATTCGTTCAACTTAACAAGCCTACTTCAACACAGAGATCAACATCATAGCTTCAGGACAGCGTCTTCCTCAGAATCATGTTCTGAGTAAACTTACTGCATTTTTGGATGAAAACAGCATTTTAAGAGTTGGAGGTCGTTTAGAACACTCATCATGACTATCTATGACTATTAAAATGACTAAAAAAGGATTTTCAATAACAGATGTCGCTGCCATGTCTAATATAAGAAATTGAAATTTATTTCGATTGCTTTAACAGACTATCTCTCCCGAACTTCGTCTTCACCATGTTTTTTTATCACAACCATCATCAATGTACTCGTACCATCACACTCTCCGCCACACCATACGCTTACTCGACGCTCATCCTGGTAGTAAATTCAAAATGTCTCCTTTTCTTCCTCTTCCGTATTGTTTCAGTTCCTCGTAGTCGTCCGTCTTTACTCGTATTATTCCGTATTACTTCGTATATTAATTTTTCCGTACTGCTCCGGGTCGATCCGTATTTCTTCGGATTCCGCCATCTTTGATCCTTTGCGCGAACTTTTGAATGGTTCTTCGTGATCCGGGCTTCTCTTGAATACTGCTTTTGATAATCTCTCCGTATATTTTGTTGTCTGCGTCCACTTAATATTATTTCACACTCTTTTAATTCAAATTCAGTATTTTTCATATTTTACTCTCCGTACAGCCGCAGTATTACAATATAAATTGATGTGTAGCAAGCCACCACATCACAATGTATATAGTAATTTTTTACGCTCTTTCGATAGATTGTTTTTTATGGATTTTTTTTTCTCAACGGTTCAAAATTATTTTTTTTCTAAAACCTGAAATCCACCCATATGGAATATCAACTGAGGCAGTGCTTTTCACCCCTTAAAAATGTTTTTCCGCAAAAAAAAAAAAAAATGTATCTCATCATTTTCGATGCAGATTAACATATTATAACTGCAACAAAATTGGAGGAGGAAGGTTTCCTTGTTTTTTTAAAATATTTTAATTGATATGGGATCGATGCCCGCCACTACCGTGCGCAGCTGAAGTGCAAGGATTCTAAAGGTGAATAAGGATGTTTTTCTTTCAAGAACAATTAATGAATTTAACCCTTAAAGTGCACACTTAAAAATCCATCCGTAAAGTGCACATATAGATGTTTAACACCCAGCGATTAAAATTGGTATTGTGCAGACAGTATTGAATATTTTCTCATAAAAATTGAATGAGATACAGTTCAATATGTTATCTTCAAGATAGAATAAACTTTCTGAGAAATAAACAAATTCAAATTAGTTTGAAATATATATTTTTATAAAAAAACTAAAAAAGTAAGTTTTTTTACTCAAAAATACATAAAAAATACAATTTTCAATATTTTTACCTAAAAATTTACAGGTATACTCCTGAGATATTATACTTTGAGAAAAAAAATAGCGCTATAGCGGTACTTTCAAAAAAGGTATTTATTTTGAGAAATGAAAACGGAATTTTAGGACACTCATGAACATAAAACCATATTTTTCAGATTGAAATCTATTTATTTTGATATAAACAAATGAAAAACGAAGTGGAAATACAAAAATACATTATATTACGAACAAACAAATAATCAAAAAGGTATTTCAAAAAAATCCGCTATCGGTGCAGAGACCGGAGTGATGCTCGTTGCACATTGGGCGCTGGCAAGCGGCACACCGTGATTTAATATCTTTTCATATCTTTTTTAATGGGACATAGCGAACAGCAGGCATAATTGTCTGCTATTTGTTTCTTCATCATTTGCTGAATCATTATCTAATTCCGAAACATGATCTTCTTCGTCTTCAGCACTTCCTCCGCCAAGATCATATAAACAAATGATCCCTCTCTAACTGCGTATCCAATAGTACGTCCCGCAGTAATCTCTCCCATATATTATACGCCATCTATAACGGCAATAACATGTGATGCTAAGCACAAAAATAAATATTTCGCGTTTATACGATAAACTTACCATCATTTAGCCACAAAAAACTGAATTTTCACAAAAAAAAATTTTGCTCCAAAAACAATTTTACTACCATCAAGTGCACCTTGGGTGTCTAACACCCATTCGCTTTTTAAAGCACGCTTCCGACGGATGCTGAAACGGAACTAACGGCCGAACCTTTATGGCACCTATCTAAATTTACTCTTAGGGTGAACAATGAACATGCACCGACAAATGTCGATATATACGCGATTTTTCGAAATTCAATATACTTCATTGCAGTTTAAAATTTTTTCTGGGTGTCAAAACACCCAGTATACACTTTAAGGGTTAAATGATTTTTATTGATTAAAACACTTAAACTATTACAGTTGGTTACACTTTTAAACTTATTGTCTATTGTTTCACTTATTGAATTGTTATCGAAGTATGTGAGAACTTGAAATGCTTTTCTTTTGCGTTATGAATATTATTGTCTATTTAACACTAATTTTAATTCACTTTGCGACTCCGTTTGCGATTTTACTTGAAGATGTTTTCTTGAAATACTTGATTCTTGATGACTGATAATTTTCCACAAAGGCTATTCGATTTGCCACGAAGGCCGATATTTGCTACAAAAGCTACTGGATTTGCCATAAAGGCCGTTGAACGTCGACTTAATATTTGTTGTCTTGACTTGAACTCGTAAATCTAAACTGTGTACTGACGGAGTCGTAACCGATGGTATAAGTGAACTAACGTTGTCGTAAATGATGGTACAAGTGAACTGACAAGACTTGTTGTCTTTGGTATTTCATAGACAAATTCTTACTTATATTTGAATATTTTCATTAGCAATTTTAAAACGTTATTTCTCACTGGTTGATTTTGGTTAACAATTTCATAGTTTGTTGGAAGTTATGACAAAATAAATTCTATTGGTTGAAAGATTCGATAAGTAGGGATACTAGCGATTTGCAGATGTTCGTTAACAATAGTACTTGGAAATGACGAAGGATCGAATTAATAAAATGTTTGACTAAGTTTAAATTTTGCGCATTTTACAAAATAAGCATTTCATCGGTGAATGTTTCGGTGCAGTTTCAATTTCATTTCAATGATTGTAAAACGATATTTCATGGAAGTTCTCACGTAGCTTTGTTTCTCGTATTCATTTTAAAAATAGATATTTCAAAAATATGAAATTACTTTTACATTGAATAAGTGAAATCTTATATTATTTGATTTTATATTAAAATCATAACAAATTTCCAGATGCTTGATAATTTTATTTAAAGGAATGTATAATTGTAACACGGATGATGACATTTGATAACATTTGCTTTAAGAACGAATAAATTCACACAACTGCATGCTACTAACATTTATAGTTCATTCAGTTTTGCTCTTTATCAATTTACATATGTTAGTTTTAAATACTCAATAGAACCCTGGGGTAATTCTATCGGCTCTGAAAATAATATTGCATGCTTTAAATAATATTAATACCAATAATTTGGACTTTGTATATTTTAATTGACATAAAAACGACTTTGGATATTTATTTGACTGACCGAAATGACTTTAACTATGGAAAATATAATATAATGAAAATGATGATAATAATTTTGATATTGGTTTGACCTTTTCTAAGGGCAATATATCTGAATACAATATTTCTTTCTTAATTCTATATAAACTCTATTTAATTTACTTTTCTCTCTTTATTCAATATTCAATGACTCTATTTTATTGTACTCTACTTATCTACTGACTCTACTTTGTCCTCTCTTTACGCGTGGCGTTCACCGGATGGGTCTACAAGACCCGATTTTGACTTCATACTATTACATTCGTTTTCAAACTCATTCTTTATAATTCACTCATAACATTTTTCATACTTACATAACCCATACTTTCCATACTCACACACTACACACACTTGACTAGCCGACACCGCACGTGGTTGTATGCTCTGCTGCTGGTCGAAAACCTCCAAAGTTGTCTGTTAGGGTGTCCATCCTCTCGATGGTCCACTGGCTATTTAGTCAGTCAATATCGCCAAATCAGCCCAATCATCCCGACGACCTTCCCATTTCCTTCGACACCATTCTTCGGTTGCGGCTTCGCCGTGGCACACAAGAACGCACACCTGACACACGTGTTGATTGAACGGTGAAGTCAGAAGTAGTGCTTTATATTGTCCATACACACACACACAAAATATGTACATTGACTTTCCGACCTCATGTGAATCTACTGTTGCGCGAATCAAATGATGATATCGTAAATGTCTCTAGTTTGTCCTCCAATCTCCGGATGGTGTAAACTTCGCCGCACCATTGTTCAGTAATAACCATGTCCTCGCCCTCGAGTACACACAACACGCATTCATCCTTACATTATCACATTTCAGTCGGAAGTGCAGTACAAAATTATGGCAGCGTCGTTCTCAGCCTACCCTTTCCATCGTCTATAAATTCCATTGCGCCACTTTACAGTAAATTGAAATAATATTTCGGCTATCTTCCGGAGCTCTCTTTGATCTTCCAACGATGACCACCGCTGTTGATTGGCGACGTTGACCACCGCTTTTCCGTACTCACTTCACAGACATTTATACATTTTTGCCATTTTTACCCATACATCCAAATACATACGCTCTATTGTAAATAAAAGTAATGAGTGGCAAGCCACCTCATTACAATATATATATATATTAGGGTGAGCCAAAAAAACTAACCTATCGAATTTATGGGTTAAAATGAACCTATTTACTGAGAAAAAAGTGTTCCTGCACGGCAGAAGTTGTAGCTCAATTTTGAAAGGTGTCGGTGAGCATTCAAAGTTTCCCATTTGAATAACACGTAAAAAAATCTTTTTTCATTAAAAATGTCATAACTTTTGAATGGTTAATTGTAAGTTTTTTTTCATAGCGGATTCTTGTAGAGTATAAAATTTCCTAAAAAATCATCTTATTGACGATTTTTGTATTTTTGTAAAATTCGTATATTTAGAAGCCTTAAAAAATGAAAAAAATCAAAATATGCAGTTTTAGTGT
>JAQQBS010001423.1:4537831-4549768 GCA_030347275.1 Microctonus aethiopoides
GAAAATAATGCCTTTCATTCATCAATAAATAATCAGTGAAGTTTTTAGTTGTATATTCTCATGTTTAAAATAAAAAAAATAATGATTATTAACTCTTTTTATTACTTAATTACGCTTCATATTGAAAAAATATGAAATTCGATCATTGACATGCTTACAAAGTATGACGAAATGTGTGAAAATAGTGTTTCAAACTGTACTTCGCACACATATTCGTATTGAATATCATGTATTTGAGTGTAGAGAAACAAAATTTCAAGTATGTAATGATCAATCTGTACGAATCAACATAGAGTATGCTAAAAAACATGAAAAAGGCAATTTTTGATTTGCGCGACCTCTAAATATCATTCGATTTGCTCCAAAAAATTCAGAAAATTTTTATTTTGTATCCTTCAAAACATACTGGAAGAGAATGAACAATAGATGTTCGTAGCATTCAGTTGTGTGAATATACATTGTTACGTCCTAGATGTAATTTTGGACGTGGAGACGAGTTTCAAAATATTTCATTTGTTGAGGGATCGTTGCCAGCCACTGCTATGCGCAGCTGAAGTGCAAGGATGTTAATAAGTGAATTTGGATCTTTTATTTGGAGAACAATTGTAATTTTGATTGATGTTTATTATTTTAAATCACTTAAACTGTTACAGTTAATTTACACTTTTAACTTATTGTCTATTGTTTCACTTATGGAATATGAAACTGAAGTATGTGAGAACTTGATGAATTTATTTCTTTATTTACGGAACTTGATTTACGTATCGTTGATTGATTATTTGTAGATTTGCCCTTGATTAGTGATATTTGTGTCGTAGATAATGAACTGGTATGATCGTAGACAATGGTATATGATCGTATGTGATAGTACAAGTGAACTGATGAGACTCGTTGTGCGTAAGTTTTTATAGACTAAATTTTCCTAAGGTTTGAATATTTTCATCGGCAGTTTTAAAACGTTATTTTTGATTGCTTGATTTTAGTTAACAATTTTACAGTTTGTTGAAAGTTATGAAAGAGTGAATTCTATTGGTAGAAAGATTCGATAGGTAGGGATTTTTGCAATTTGCTGATGCTTTAAACAATAGTTCTTGGAAACGGCTAAGAATCGAATTAATAAAAGTGTTTGACTAAGTTTCAATTTCGCGCATTAAACAAAATAAGCATTTCATTAAGGAATTTCTCGGAGCGGTAAAACAATATTTTATGGAAGTTCTCACGTAACTTCGTTTCTCATATTTGGTTAAAAATAGGTATTTCTAGAATATAAAGTTACTTTTACATTGAATAGATGAAATTCTATATTATTCAATTTTAATATAAAAATAAAGACAAATTTCGAAATGCGAGATAATTTTATTTAAAGGAATGCACTGCGACTAAAGCGCAGACGTCATGAAGATGGCGAAAGGTCCCATAGGACCTAACAACATATATATAATGTGATCTGAACGCGTTAAATATAGTGTCAGTTACTGCTTTTTGTGTCACTCAAGGTTAAATTTGATTTCTTTGTACATAATAGTGTTTGAAAAGAAGACTGCTGTTTTTATGCAACGGAAACAAATGATTTAATAGGATATAATATTGATGAACAGGTAATGCCGTTGCTCGACAAAGAATCAATAAAAGAATTGATTCCACAATTGGAAACTCGAATAAAATTTATGTTGAAATGAAAAGAGCACTACGAAAAAAACGACTGCCCAACGAGTTAAATAAGTTTTTTATTTACCATTTGGATGCAATTTGGCGATTTCGACGAATGAATCGCGACGGTTTTATTTTGAAGTACCCAAATATAATTTCAATAAAATGAAATATATTCAAAAGAATTATTATTCAATTATTATCGTTGTAAATTGATCGAACTTATGAAACGTAGATATACTGAACTATACACTGAAAAACATATTTGTTGAAGCAACTGAATTTTTGACATCCAATCAAATATTTTGTCAAGCAAAAAATTTTCATTTGATGTGAATATTTATTGTTTGTTTGGATTATGCATTTCAATTCTCAGTGTATTAGATTTATATATATATATATATATATATACGTATAAATCTATTACACTGAGAATTGAAATAAATAAGAATATATATATATTCTTATTTAATACATTCATTAAATTGAAATTAACGTACAATTTTTAAATTGAAATTAATATTTTTTTCAATTCGTCCTCAATTCAGTTGAAGATTAATGAACGCGCTTTTACATGAAATAGCTGATGCATCGAGTCAATGAAATTCTATTAGAATGAAACTGACTATTTAAAACAATTGTCAAGTATTGCTGTGATCCATTCATGAAATTGATCAAACGTGGATATATTTAAAGTCAATAAATTTATTATTCAATGTACAATCATTTAACTTGATTAAATATTATTCTCCATTCGCCTACATTTTTGTTAATGATTGATGAAACGCGGTATCTTTGTTAGACTTTCTTCTTCTTGATGATTTCACTGATGATGCGCACTATTATATTTGCAATTGTTCAGCCTAGTCTGTCTATATCATTAGTTCACTGTATTCTTTATATACAGCAATATTTATTTTCCTTTTTCTACTATAGATTGCTGAGTTGTTATACAAACTTTATTATTGCCTCATTAATTTCCTCCAAAAGGTTGAATCCATGTGCAGAAAAAGCACTTGAAATTTTCAATTACTGAATGCAAAGATAGCATGATCATGCACGTCACAGTTAGTATATTCACTATCATTATGTTCTTATCATTATTCTTCACGCCACTCACTTCTATTTTATGTTGAAATTTCGTATTAGTGATTAGTATTTTTGCAATTACAGGCATACATGAATTATCTGCAACATGCTCGCACTTTAATCCAATCACAAAAGTGCTACTTTTTTGTTACTGAGATCTGATTATATAACAACGATTCAAGAAAAAAAAGTAAAAATATTTACAGACCGTGGCGCGCCTTTTCAACCATACATGATTGTTGTTGGCGAAACATTCACAACAATTTCTGAGTTTTACGTGTTTGTAGACAGATTACTTCACAAAGTAAATTCAGCTTTATCAGCGTTGGATCTGTCATTTAAAATTGACCACGTATATCCGCCAGATAGTGAGCATCTGCGGATGGTGATGCAACACATGCATGAATTTTACAGTTCAACCTGCATTGAAATCTTGAAGCGAACGTACATTCCAATTGGCAATCCCATACGTAGCATCCAATTGAAAGGTTCGAACTGATACAGGTTGCGTTCGATAATTTCAAAACTGAACATATGTGTTGAAAATTTTTCAAGTCATCTGGATATTCCATCAACCCTTTTCCTGCGGAGCGCCTAAAAATGAATTGCTTTCTTTCAGCAGCCAACGCGGGAGAAAGCGTTTATATCCGAGCGCCAAAAGGTGCTATTCGCAGCGAAAGGGTGAAGCCCCTATTTGCATTAATTCATCTTTGAGTGACTTTTTCTCAACATTTACAATCATTTAAAATCAAAGAAACAGATCGTTGGACATGTTATTCAATATGATTCGATCGATTATTTGCCATTGAATAGTCATATGATACCGAATGGAAAATACTATGTATCATTAGTATGATACATATCAGAGATATTATGTATGCAAATTTTCCATAAAATGTAGTTCATAAATGTACGTGAAAAAAGTTTAAATTACAAAATCATCTTCATCTGAGCATCACCTTCAATGCAACTTATTATTGAGTGATTCGAACTACCTCATAATTGTTTCAACTGCATGTATTAGCCAACAGGATGTAGCATAGTATTCAACCGAAAATACTTTCTTTGCAGTAACATGAACAATTGAGTTGACAGAAATATAAATCATTTTAGGTGAACTACATGTTCATTAGAACGAAATATAGGATGATATTGAAAGAACAAACCTAATGTTCCACCAACTAAGTATTTAGTCCTTTCGACTGCATCAAAGGTATAAGTGCAACATAACTTTAATTCAATCAAAAATAGACATGTTTGAATCAATTTAATAATTAGTCCATCCAACATATTATTTAATCAAATATGCAGTAACCTTACTTGAAATAACGTATGCTCCTTCTCAATTCAACTAATTATTGAATCATTCGAACGAGCTCATAGATTGTTTTAACTGCATGCAGCAGTCGACAAGACCTCGCATTACGCAACCAAAAATACTTTTTTTGCTGCAACATGAACAATTTAGTTGAATGAAATATCGATTATTTGAGGTGAACAAGGTGTTTAAATTAACAAAATATAGAACGTTCATATCAATTCAATAATTTTGTTCATTCAACATATAATTTGTTTGGATGAATGTAGTAAAATAGTTGATTCAATCTTTCGTCAATTGACTTGACATATATTATTGAAATTGGTTCAACACAAAATATTTGTTTGAAGTGAACAATTAAATGCATTGGTGCCCCGTGACTTCCATATTTGTTTGATTCAAAAAACATTTTTTATATTCAAACCATTTTTTTTCTCAGTGTACGAAAAACTCTTAGAAATAAAAAATACTACAAATAAAAAAATTATTTCTAAGTTGAAACAGAATTAATTAGTTGAAATAAGTATACTTCATAAAATTATGAATATTAATAGATTAAATATTCCAAACAGCCCGCGTTGCCGTCCATTTTCACTTCAACGCTCATCCCCTAGAGTATTTATAATAGTCGAGCATTCATGCTATTTATCTTTCTCCTCAAAACATTAATATTAACTATTAATTAATTGGCAATTATTACGATTTTGGATGATTCAGTATTGAAAAACATGAGTTTTACAAAATCTGCTGTTAGCATTAAAATGCATATATTACAACATACATATCAATATACGTGAATTTTATAACTATATATAAATATCATCTATTCATAACATTAAATTATTGTATACATTCATGATAAATTTCAAGTTTATCTTTTGCAATCCATTTCGCATACATTTAATATTTCTATTTATTGAAATTAGTTAAAGCGAACATAATAAATGCTCATAGAAAGTTTTTAAGCATGCTGTCTTTAATTATACATGGTAACATGTACATTGTACATTTCGCACAATGCTACGACTTTTTGTGCAAGCAGATATTTTCTGAACTTGTATACTGCTAATTTCTTATCTTATGAATAGTGTTTCTATTACAATACCATCAAACATAACTGCTTACTTCCGGTAGTTGCATTCACTAAGAATAAACGTAACCCTCACTGAAGAAAACCATTCGATTATAAGCAAGGCCGATCCCAATTGTTTCACCTTTTTCATCCACTTATGACAAGTTTTCACCAAATACAGTTCATTCGCATTTTAAATCAATAGTACACCTAGTTTATTCTTATACATCGTTGATTAATCTTTCCTCAGCATCACTATGAAAATTGTTTTTGAAATAACTTGCACATCATAATTGAACCAAAAACTTTTAAATTTAACACATTTTTATATGGCAACGCTACAGCGCCATGCCAAAAATCAAGATGGCAAACTATGATTTGGTAAGTACTCACAAACTGGGGTTAGTTTATAGGGGGTTTTAGATGTTCTCGATAACGCGCAGAAAATCCATTTTCTTCATATACAGGGCGCCTCCTTGCGGAGGGTTATAGACTCAATGAGGCCTTATTGTTTATTGCACATATGTAAAAGCATTTATTAAGCATTTACATTCTTAAGGTGGCAATTGTAACACTTCGTGTTTCATTTTTTCAATTATTTTATATTCATGTAAGAGAATATTTTGACTTTTGATACGATATCAATATGATAATAACATTTACAGTATTATCTCAGGATGAAATGATTGCATACATGATACATGAAGCTATAAAAATTCATATTTGTAAATTACATTGACAAGGAATTAATTTTTTTATTACCATGAAACCAATCTATAAGTTTTTATATGAATAAGATCATTTTTCATTCATGCTGACATTAATTTATGGAATCATTTTTTATTAAATTTCATTTCTCATAAATGTTTGAGTATAGAATATATAATTTTCAAAACAAAAACTTAATATGATGACAATGCCATTATTTATGAAAAAAATTCTTATAATAAATAAAAACACAGATTAATTGAATATATTCATCGTATGGTTGAATCATTTTTTAATCAAAATCAATGTATACGTGTTACACTTTTTATGAATCTCATATTCAAAACGTATTTTTGAAACGAGAAGAGGTACATGATACTTATATCCTTATGACATTATTCGTATCGATTACTAATTTATTGGGAATAATGATCAACTCTTGATAAATACGCAGTGGAAATCATATTATACGTTAAAACACTTATTATCAGTCATTCAATATTACCTCAAACAAATATAATTATATTATTAACACAACTACTGATGAATCATATTACCAGTTAACCAACGATAACAATATCTTCTCGGAACTCATAATAAGGAACCTCGAGATTCAGTGGTGCAGGACCTTTTCTAATTCGTCCACTTGCATCATAATGTGATCCATGACACGGACAATAGTAACCTCCAAAATCGCCGGCGTTTGCAATTGGAACACAGCCAAGATGTGTACAAATCCCAAGTACAATTAACCATTCAGCGCGTTGAACACGTTCACGATCATGTTGGGGGTCACGCAATGTTGAAACATCCACACTTTCTTCTTTTGCGATTTCTTTTGCTCCCCTGTAAATACAATATACATTAATTTGAAAATATTACATGAATGCGAAAATGATTGGATAATAAATGACTTCTTCAAAAATCATGTAAAATAAAAAATGAACGGCTCGTAACGAACCCACAGAAAAAAGAAGATATTTTTCTCAAAAGTTTACTGATAAAAAAAGTATTAGAATTGGTTCTATCGCATATTCTTAGGACGTTATAACAATCATTAAATTTAATTAAAGATTTTGAACAATTTGCGGGAGATAAATAAATATATAATGATAAGAACATAAGCGTATTAATAATGATTAAGAATCACTCCATTCCTACATGCATTTCACCTCATTTGTACATTTATTTTAAGTTGCCGAATTTCAATAAAAAGAACTGTTTAATAAATTTTCAAAAACAACACGAAAGATATTTAAACTAATTTTAGACCATCTAGTGCAAACTAACCGTATGCAATGTTATGGAAATCTGTAGAAAAGTTTGAAGGACTCATAAAAATTGAGCCTGTTTCGATATTGGGATATTGGATACATATGCATGTTGTATACATTGTATAGTAGTATTTTCGAATCTAATAGTCATCTTATTGAGTAATGTGAATTCCATTATTTGTTTATCTAATTGTAACAACCTAGTGATTATGCGCAAAAAGCAATCATTCGAAAAGTGTTTACTTGTTGATAAGTTGAATTCATTGTTTGTGTTAAATACTGACGAAACCATTCACAGCTACATCTGATGTCTCAATCGATGCATAGTGGATAGCTCTATCTCATTATTTAGAATGACTATTTCCATCTTTAGACATTTCAAAACTTATATTTAATATATATTTATAAATGTCATTGTTACTTTACCTATGACGAATAAATAAGGGTTTTCCACGCCATTTGAAAACCATACTTTGACCTTCAGGAATATTATTAATTTTTACTTCAATTTTTGATACTGCCAATACATCAGCAGATGGTGCCATAGTACTGACAATATCAGTGACAAACCCTTTTGCTGCATAAGCCGTTGCCAATCCAGTTCCTAAATTAAGTCATTATTTTACAATGAGTACTAGAGTCCAAATAAAAACTGTAATTACTCTTTGGCAATTTCAATATTACCTGCAGCTACAAGGTAAGCGAAGTTCTGTTTTTCTGGAATATGATGATTGGTTTTTACGGTTGGATCCTTCAAGAAGTCCTTACGATAAGCATCAAAGTTTGGAATCTGAATATCTGTATGAGCTAAACGCTTCGACTGAATTTGAATACCCACTATACAAATCAACAGAAAAAGAGATACTTCAAATTGGAAGTCTTTTGATGTCCAGAATGCTATATAACACTTTTATGGCACAATTTTTTTTCATCGTTGATTATGTTATTACATAACCTCTGATAGTTCAAGCACGTAAATTTCTATTTGAATGACGGTAAAAATAAAGATGTAATAGTTTTACAAACCTGCGCATCCCGTATTTATACGGATTGGCCTGAGAAAAATATCTTGCACAAAACTATGGGCATTTGATTGTGTGATAGCCGATGGTATAACGACTTTCGAATTTTGCACTTTACCAATTGCCGTAGCTGGTAACGTCCCATTCGAAATGGTCGTCAAACATACTCTTGCAAATGGAGTCACATTTGTCGATTTTGTGATTACATTCATTTTTTTTATTCGTATATTTTTATAATTTTTTATTATGAAATAGAATTCACGTTATTACGAATCCGAAAATATCCTGCGATTTCTCAGAAATGAGTTGTCGATCCCAAGATAATGAATACAGACGTAACGAAAAAACGTCAAGCCAGTCAAGGGTGGGGATTTCGCGTGTGTATAAACCAGAGTTGCCAACGCTTGAATCAAAGAAATTCTATGGTGAGGCTGAATCTGTGGTATGTTAGGCCGGGTACACACTAGGCGAATGAAGGCGAACGAACAATGGCGAACGAATTCCTTCGGCTATTTTCAGCTAGTGTGGACGTCCCGACAAACATCGACGAACATTTTTGTTCGCGTTCGCTTGGATTCGCTCGCCAGGCGGTACATCAGAAGAAAATTCGGCCGAATTCGTTCGGTCTATTTTCTAGTGTGGATGGCTTTACTTCGCTGTACAAATTTACATCATGTGGAGATACATGAACTGATTATTTTCAATTGTGATTTGGATCATGGACTGAAGCCACTCTATTTATTTAAATTATATCGATTCATATCGAGAATATGGATGTTACACAATTTTCTACAACGCACCCGCAACTCCGGCGAAAATAGCCGAACGTCGACGAAGGAATTCGTACGCATTTATTCGTCCAGTGTGGACGGCGAAGCGAATTTCACATCGAACGCCCAAACATTTTCGGCCGAATTTCGAATTTATTCGAACAAATTCGTTCGCCTTCGTTCGCCTAGTGTGTACCCGGCCTTATATATGTATATGTATGTGGATGTCGCGAGCTCCTGCGCGCCTCTGGTGCTAGGAAATCATGATATTGGTGGCGCGAATTAAATAATATAAAAATATAATTCAAATCAAATATTCTTCAACTAACTATAAAATAATACTAATGATTTATATAACTTAGTACTCAGCAGATGTTTTATTACTAGGCAGATGTGCACAGCCAATATAAAGATAGAGAATAATTTATAGTTAAGTTATATATTGTTTTATTATATTTGTGATTTGGATTTACATCGTTACCAATAATTATTCAGCGCGACAGTTTAATAATACCAACATTATTTATTGATGGTCACTCGAGAAATAAATAGAAACATTTATTTCAGTTCAGAAGGAATAAAATACGTGAATGAGATAATAGAGAAATACTGAAATAAATGTTTATTGTCAATATACTGTAAATTGTCTCCGGGGAAATTTGACAGATTCCTATTTATTTTTTGAGTCTAATTTAGACTATTAGTCACTACGCTATGGCAATGATGTAATGAAGCATCCCTGACGCATGCGCCTAGAAACTTTTTCTTAAACCCTGTATCTATAGTAGCGAAAATGTGGGTAGCTCTTACGCCTAAAATACAGATATTAGGCTCCGCCCCTAGGTAAAATCCCAATCGCAGCGCTCCCCAGATTGTTAGTTCATGGCCTAAAAAAAAATATCAGACCAAAATCGGAGCTTAAAATTAATATTAAACCGTGCCGATAAGACGATATATTTTCCCTTTAAATAACATGGGATTTTTCCACTTTCTAAATTTATTTTTTTTTCTCACGAAATAGTAAATTTGCTTGATAAATTCACTTCTTCAAAAGTTATTCAAAATTAAAGTTGAGCTTTTAGTATATTTTCAGGTTTCCATATTTTTGCGGCAGAATTATTGTCATTTGAATAAAAATCATTGGGTTATTTTGAAAAACATTCAGTTCTCATTGTATTGTAATGAAAAAAATTTGAAGAATTTAAAATAATGTGACCAACAACTACATTTTAAGTACAATCATAAAAAATTCTCATTCTATCGATTATTGTTAAGAATTTTGAAAAATAATAAACGCTCCCAAAATTCTCATGATTCAGTGCGCTCGTATGACTAAAAGTTAGAGTAAAATTGAAAATGTTTGTTTTTGTTTTCAAATTCTTAACAATCATCGATGAAGTGAATTTATCAAAAAATCATCAGAGACTTTTTTTGTAGAGCGTTCAATTTCCTACAAAAAATATATATTTCTCAAAGCTGCAAATTTATTATTTCGTGAGAAAAAAAAATAAATTTAGAAAGTGGAAAAATCCCATGTTATTTAAGGAGTTTGGGAAAATATATTTATGTCAACACGATATATATATAACTAATATCTACGAAGTGGCAATGTTGCTTTACACTGCGCATGCGCGCGTCGTCAGCTGAATAACTACTCATATAAATTTGTATTTATTTCGAATAGCGCGCGCGTGCACAAGTTATCTTCTTTGCTGCGAAGTTGCCAACTCTTCGTTACGTAGCAGAAATTGCTGTATTTTTCCTTCTTCATTTGCAATTTTCTATTATAATTTTGTACCCTCAGAATATTTTTAAGCAAGAAAACCGTTCTTTGCGATTTCATCTTCCTATCTGTGTAAGTTTGATTTCATCTGATCCCTAATTTACGAATATACAAGCAATTAAGTGTGAATACCTCGTCATTTTCCATAAGAACGCGTGTTAAAAACTCAAAATATAATTATTAATAACTTTTTTTATATGTACCCTCAACCCTTGAAACTTTCCAAAGCTCATTTTTTTAATATAATCTAATAATATTCGGTGATTTCGCCGATCTCCATCCTTGATTTCTTGTTAGTAGAGAACCTCCTTAAAGGGAAAATATATCGTCTTATCAGCACGGTTTAATATTAATTTTAAGGACCGATTTTGGTTTGATATTTTTTTTCAGGCCATGAACTAACAATCTGGGGGGCGCTGCGAAAGAAAAAACCAACTTGGTAAATAACGGACACCCTAATATACATATTGGGGTGGGCCAAATAAAACTTCGAATTTTTTCTTAAACAAATTTTCTGTGCGACGAGTAGTTTGGCCGATATAACATAAAATCATTCGCACCCCCTTTTTCAAGATGGCGGCCGATACATAACGGTGGTGATCCCATAAACTTGGATTTAACTTTACATTATCTCCCTCTTAACATAAAAAAAAAATTGATTCCTCACGAATAGGCAAGGTGAAATGTAACATTTCAAAAGACTACAGGTAGAGCTGAAGTAACTCGCAACAAAGGGGCACAGAAAGTTCCGGAACTTGTATTTCTTTTACAATTTTAGTTCAATTTTTTTCTTGCAGTTATTATACATATATAATTCGTATATAACTAAAATCAAAATAATAATTTTATCATAAACAAATGATCAAAATTAATTTTGAAATAAAGTTAATTCAACTTTCGGTTATATACCGAGTACCGTATATTATTGTTCGAATATTTGTACCAATTTAAGTTACCATCCATAAAATTAAGATAAATTGTAATTTTTAATATCAATTTAAAGGAAACTACTCGTCAGCTGCTGATTATTTAAGGAAAAAGTATAATGTAAGAAAAAGAATGGTGAGTGCATGACCTAATAATATTTAGTGCATCAGCTGAAGACTTTTTTCCCTCTCTACAGCCAGCTGAATTATTTTTTTTTCACGTACACAATAATTATTGGTAGTTTTTCAATTACGGAAGCACAGTGCGACTCAGTGCCGCACAATGTCGCATTAGCAGAGGTTTAGTTGGAACAGATTAGTTTTT
>JAQQBS010001423.1:4559140-4575384 GCA_030347275.1 Microctonus aethiopoides
AAAAAAAAAAAAAAAAAAATTCTATGTTATTTAAATGGGAAATCGAAAATCACACATCGCCACCTCTTAATATTGAAATTAAGAGCTTCTCTTTTCACACGCTCATTTTTTGGTCACCTTGAACAGTATTTTCACTATAGTAGAAGAAAAAAAATTTCACAGTTTCATTTGGCCCACCCTAATACATATATATATATAGAGAGAGTGATTTTTATAGATATATGACTCTTGCGAGTCCTTTACATCTCTCCTTATGTCACTTTGTCTCTTTTACCCAACTTAAATCCTCTTTCAGCGGCTGCAGCCGACTTTATATTAGAAGTACCCGCATTCGCACTCGATAGTGGGGAACTGCAGTAAGCCCACTATAGGTACAGCCGACCACTCAACTCCTCGTATGGGCTGGCCTCCCGCTTTACAGAACTGCCACCAACTCAACTCTATAATCGGTGCTTTTTCAGAATTAGATAGATTGATCCAACGAGGCTAATATTTTTCTTCCGAAAAAATACTGCGCTCTGTCGGGATTCGAACCCGAGCCGTCCGCGTGGTAGACTTTTCGCCTATCCACTCGGCCGACCGACCAACCCATACATATATATATATATATATATATATATATATATATATATATATATATATATATATATATATATATATATATATATATATATATATATATATATATATATATATATATATATATATATATATATATATATATATATATATATATATATATATATATATTTCATTGCGCTCAGTGATGTACATAGGCAGCGTAGTCGTACGTATTACGGAGAATACTGCTTTAGTAAAGTTTAGAATCGCTGTATCTGAGGAACGGTGAATCTGAGGAAAAAAAGTCAAATAGCTATTTTGTAGAGAATCGCATGATCTACAATTTTTGTCTGAGCTATTTTTATCGTGAGATTAATAGCAGGAAAAAGACAATCTTCTAATGTGGGTGCAGCAAAAAAATTTGTTACCTAGTTTGAAAACTATGTTCGAGAAGATAATTTATGTGAACATAAAAAATTTAATTGTGATGAAACGGGCTTAACCCTTAACTGGTGCAACTCTCTATATAACACAAGTGGCGCAAAAGGTATTTATTACCCCACGTGTTCGAGCGCGTGTTGAGCAGCTGCTATTGAATATTTTTTAATAAAAATTCAAGGGGATATAGTTTGAAGTGTCCTCTTTAAGATGCAGTCGATTTTATGGGGAATTGTTTAATTAAAATTAGTTAAACAATGCATGGAAAAAAAACCTGAAAAATGAGTTTTTTCAAAATAATGAGAATATAGGTGCTTCCAAAAAAGGTGTTTATTTGGCAAAATGAAAGTGTGGATTTGGTGTAAAATAGAGCAGGACATTATTACATATAAATATCTATTATTTTTTATTGAAAATTAGACAAATAATCAAATAAATGGATAGATATGATAAATTGAACATAATATAAAAGAAAAAAATTATAAAAAACTAAAATTTTTATTCTAAATCAATGCATTAGGTACAAAAACCTGCTCAGTGTTCATGGCACATAGGCCGTTTACAAGCACAGCAAGACATTTTTGTTTTCCTATCTTTATCACGTGTGCACAAATCACATCTTACGAGCTTTTGGGGCATTTCAACTTTTAATTTATCCTCTCGTAGTTCTGCAGAACAATTCATTGATAACATGGAAGCTATTGCGAAGCGAAGGCTATCTTTGGGTTTGCCTTGATGTTGTAAATGCATGGCAGAGTTGATCGAATATTAATACCACTTTTCGTTTTATTGTTATGGCAAACTACATTTGATTTGCCATCAGTGATTTCATTCGAAGATGTAAATATGGATACAAGGAGCACAATTTTTGCGATGAGTTTCGTGAATCGGAGTTGTGACTTCACGAAAGAAATACTCTGGTACGGACTTATCATTTGAAAGCCCGTAGGTAAGGAATAGCAAAAATCTGAAAAAATAATTCATTATTACAAATTTTCAGTGTAGAACATATTTTAAAAATTTATGTTATAGATGGATACTTGCCAAGTGAGAAGCTAACGCGTTGTTTTATGCCCTCTGATGTGTAAAAACATTAAATAATGAAAAAAAAAAATTTATTTCACTTCAAATGATGTACTTACATTTCAAATTGCTGAAAAAACATTTATAATAATGAAATAAATTTGACCACTAAAACACTTTTTCAATCACTAATGGCACAATGGGTAAAGAATACCCCACGTTTTGGCGGGGTCTACTTTGGACGCTTGACCAACGTACACTGACGCTTACTGCACTTTGCAGACTCACTTTCTCTTCAATTAATGGAGTCAACTGATGGCTGATGTCAATACTAGGGCCGTTTTGTTGAATTTAATACGGTTTATTCGAGCTCAAAAAAATGTCGGGGTATTTTTGACCCCATGAAACGGTTAAGGCTTAAGAAGGTTCTCTGCTAACAAGAAATTAAGGATGGAGATCGGCGAAATCGCGAATATTATTAGATTATATTAAAAAAATGAGCTTTGGAAATTTTCAAGGGTCGAGGGTACATATAAAAAAAGTTATTAATAATTATATTTTGAGCCTTTAACACGCGTTCTTATGGAAAATGACGAGGTATCCGCACTTAATTGCTTGTATATTCGTAAATTAAGGATAGGTTGAAATAAAACTTACACAGATAGAAAGATGTAATTCCAAAGAACGGTTTTCTCGCTTAAAAATATTCTGAGGGTACTAGATTATAACAAAAAATCGCGAGTGAAGATGGAAAATAACAGCAATTTCTGCTACGTATCGAAGAGTTGGCACCCTCGCAGCAAAGAGGATAACTTGTGCACCCGCGCGCTATTTGAAATAAATACAAGTTTATATAGAGTAGTTATACAGCTGACGACGCGCGCATGCACAGTGTAAAGCAACGTTGCCACGTCGTAGATATTAGTTATATATATTTCGTGTTGACATATATATTTTCCCAACCTCCTTAAACTGTAAAAATATGACAAGAGAAACTTTAGGATCAAAGTTTGAAACGTCAATATCTAGTTTCAAACAAATTGAAGAAGAAATCACTGCCATGGCATCCAGTAATACATCAGGAGGGCTGAAATTACCGCTTGTTATTATAGGAAGATCATTTGTTTACCTCGATGTCTAAAAACTTTCAGCAGACTACCAGTTTATTACAGAGATCATACAAACGCTTGGATGGTTACTAGCTTGTCTAAAGAGTGTTTTCATTCGGAATTCGTCCCAAAAAAAAACATTATATCTCGTATCAATGAAACTTCCTATTAAAGCTGCATTACTTGACGAGAATTGTTCATCTCATCCACGAGAACTAGAAATGGAAGATATTAATGTTTCAGTTTCACCGCCCAACACTACAGCTTTGATCCAGCCTATGTACCAAGGGGTTTTTCAATGTCTCAAGCTGAAATATCGTTCTGTATTGATCAGACATGTTATGTGAGTAATGGAGAAAGTCTCGTAAAAGTTGTGAACCAAATCAATTTGAAAAATGCCATTGAATGGACAGCTATCTCATGGGACAGAGATAAATCAAGCACAATAACAGAATCATGGAATTCAGTAAATTTCAGCACTTGGAATATCTGCTTCCAATTCATTTGTTTTCACATGATTTTTCATTGCGTTAATTCTTTTTGCAGTTATGGCCTCGTAACTATGTTACAGCGGCTAGCCAAAATCCAGTTGTAGAATCGCTGAATTCATCAGAGGATACAGCGTTGTCTCAACTGTTCCCTGATAGTTTAGGAAGTTTGAAATCATATGCACCAGTATTATATCATTCCGTTGAGGAATGACAAAATCCACTTGCAATTTTGACACCTAAAGAGCGTCTCAGTAATAAATAAATGATGTAAGTGATAACCGAGGATTAAAAAAGAACAAAAGAATAGAAAAAACGACAGTGATAAACGATATAACAATACCGATTCAACTATTACCAAAATTGATGTGATAGAATATTTGAAGAAAGTTTTCGCTTATACCCAGTCAGCGTGGAATGTTGCAATGTGAATGTTGCAGGAATGTTGCTGGAACATTGCAGCGGCAACATTGCGGACTATGGCCAGTTCCTAATTAAATGACCACTTATTAAGTGATGCAATTGCATCGAGTTCTTTCAACTATATATATATATATATATATGTATATATATATATATATATATATATATTGTGACGAAATTCGTCCGAGCGGCGCCAATTATGCGTGCGTAAAGAGGGGATAGGTGCACTTGCACCTATCTCGAGAAATTATTCGATCATCGAGGCGAACGACACTGTCGATCGGGGCTGTGAAGTGTGTAGACGTGCCAGGCCAGAGCAATGGGCCGTAGCACTTAGTAGGCGAGGCGACGAGAGGGTTGTAGTAGCCGAACGTGGCGGTGATTCAATGGTGGTGGTCCCATACGGATCAGTGGATCGCAGTCAAGGATGCTGAGGTGGAGGAGGTTGTAATGGTGGTGGTGATGTTGAAGCTGCTGACGTGTTGAGGTAGCCGAGGTAGCCGAAGATACTGAAGGTGACGAAGGGGCTGAAGGGAAAGAGTCTCTGACGCTGCAGAGTTCGCTGAAGGTGCCGACGTTGCTGAGGATGCTGGAGATGCAGAAGTAGTGAAAAATAGAGTGTGAATAATGTAAAAGAGTGAAGGCATGCAACGCGTGTAAAGAATGCGTATGAATAGTGCGTGTGAGAACCCCTGTAGATCCCCTGTAGAGCGCGTAACGTAAATAGAGTTGAGAGCCGGAATGTGTAGTCCCCATGCATCTCCCCCCGTTCCTCTCTATGATAATTATTAAGGATCGCTGCGAATTCATAGTATACTAGGTCGAAGAATCCACGTTTATAAGAGAATATATATTTTTGAGTTATTATATCGAGTCATACTATTATTTTTATCATGTTATTATTTGTGTGCGTGAAGAGCGTACGAGAGTTGAATGTGGGCGATTATTATTATATTATTTAGCATTTTCAAATTAACTTTCATCATTATTAAATAAAGATATAATTTTTGTGGTTACAATATAAATGAATTTTCCCGGTTCATTTGTTAAATTATTGTTTAAACGGGAGTGGCATCCCTTGTGTCGCCGTAGAGGTCGCTGAAGATGCTGATTTGTTGCTACCGCCGAAGTATTAATTAATTAAAGATTATTTTTAAATATTGTGCGTGGCGCGTAGAAAACGCCACGTCACAATATATATATACATATGTATATATTAGGGTGTTTCGAAAAAAATCGAATCAGCTGGCTTATCGATAAAATCGAAGATTTCGGTCTAAAACAGACCGATACGAATCCATTCGCGATTCAAAAAATATTTAAAGGGTGCACCGAGCTCCTAAACATGCCATTTTTAGCTCTTTTTTCAGATAATCGCTTAAGAACTTCTCTTACAGGCATCATATCAAATCGTGCTTTTGATATTTTGTGACCAGATAAATATAGTACAAGTTAAACATACGGATGATGAGTTGACATTAAGTATGAATGAGTGAAGATTGTTTGAAACCACAAAAACATGACATTTTTAGGCCTCTTTTCAGAAATTCGATAATAAATTTGTCTTACAATCATCAGAATAAGTCGTGTTTTTGATATTTTTTGATCTAATGAATATAGTTCGAATCAAACATGCGGATAATGGGTTGGCATAAGATCTAGGTGAGTATTTATTTTTTGAAATCACTTTTTTACGTTTTTTAATGTTTTTTCAATTTTTTTCGTTAAAAAGTAGATCTCAACGCCATCAAATCAAGTCGTACCTGCGATAATTCATTCTGTAATATACTGGGTGTGTCAAAAGTCCAGGGACGGCATGATAACTTGGCGCGAATGCATTTTCGGAAAAAAATGTTTCAGACAAAAGTTTTAGTGTTCTTCCTGGGATATCACATGGTGGCTTTCGATTTGACCTTGGAAATGACCTTCACAGTTATATTGAGGTCAAAATGGTTTTTTTAAATGGAAACCCAAATTTTTGATATTGCAATCTCATTCTGTGGAAAAAAATACGCAAATTTTGTCTAAACCATTTTTCTCAATTATTCCAAGATGTCGTTGTTATCGTGAAGGAAGCAATGACACATGAAAATTTTGAAAATATCGCATTTTTCCATCAATAAATGTCAAATCGCAATAGTGAAAAACACGTTTTCAATATTTTCTGTATATATCTATCCAACGACACAAAATTCAACTCCTCCACCTCCCATCCAGTAAGTAGAGTAGGGAGCGACTTTGAAATTTCAAATGAAAACTCCAATTTTTTATTTCGGAATCTGATTTTGTAGAAGAAAATATGTAAATTTTGTCTCAAAAATTTCTTTTAATTATCGCAAAATGACGCTGTAATCGTGAAAAGAGCCATAAAACATGGAAATTTTGAAAATATCACATTTCCACAGCAGTTATTCATTATTTGTTTATTAAGAGTGAGGGATTTCGAAAATTTCAATCAATAAATGCCTCTACAAATGTTGCCAAAGAAATCGGTATTGAAAGTTTCAATACTAAAGTTGAATTCGCTCAAATTTGCTACGGAGCGATAAAACAAATGAAAGCGTAGCGATTCAACAACAGTTATAGGCGATACTTCAATGGACAAGCTGTTAGCCCAAGAAAAGTAATATTTTAAGTTTTTCTCAAAACTCACAGTCCTGGTAGGCAAATCGTAGGGGAAGTCGACTGTATTTCTAAATCGAGGCTAATCTCAACGCAGCACTCAAAATTGTTTCTCATGAGGGGTTGCATTTATTTCATGATTTATGTTGAGATATATTTCTAGATTTACTAAATTTCTACATACATTTTTCTTGGCGTTTCACAGATTGAAAAATTATTTTCTTCCTAAAGTGTTCTGAGGATCGAAAATTTGATTCTTCAAGACAATTGACTTCAATGGCATATGATTTATTGTTTGAATAAATGTAATGAGCCATTTTTTAAAAGTTGAATAGGTTTTCGAAGGTTTCGTCATGCTTCAGTCATAAAAATCTCACCAGAAATCACAATCATGTTCATGATACAATAATTTAGTAATGGACAAAAATATACCAAGGCCCTGTATTGACTTTTTTTTTTAATCGATGTTTCAATTAATCTTCTGCAGAATGAAAATTTCATAAAGTGATCTGAAAGTAATATAGCAACATCTCAAAACTCTCGAATAATAGAGATGACGCGTGAAATCGTTTGGAATATTCAACGGCGTTCAACTTCTCACGCTATTAAGGTCAACATGACAAATATTGAACTGAGATTTGAGATTTTTCGAAAATTCTCGAAAATTCAAGGTTTGTGGTTCTCTGTACTTACATTCTCAATATTTTCTAAGAATTTTAGTATTAAATTGAAAGAAGTTACTGTCCATAACAGTCTTACTTCCACATCTCCTTTGGAAGTATTGAAAATGTAGGCACGGATAGCGAGCAACTTTGATTTGTCTAAATTTTATGAAAATATTTTTAAATTGTTACTACCATAGCTTTTTGAAAAAAAAAATATCTATACTGTATATTTTTCCAACCATATGACCATTTCGGAGTATTAAAAAATGAATAATAATTAATTAAATAGACTCCGAAGTGATTATACACTATGCAACGAAAGATTTGGAATAAAAAAAAACAACAAACCTTTCGTTTAATGGTCATAGCACCATCGGGTGCTTGCATCATACCAGCAGGAGGTGGCGGGATTGGCGCGGGCGGCGGTGATTTATTGTCTCCAGGTGTCCGTAACACCATTGATGGTGGTGGTGGTGGTGGTGGTGGTGGTGGTGGTGGACATTGCGGAGGTGATGGTGGAGGTACAGGCGCCGGCAACGAAGCAAAATCACCAATTGGAGATGTTGAATTCATTGACGATATAATATTCTCTAAGGTTGATGATTTTGCTGGTGATTCATGTTGTAGACTAGCAATTGCTGAACCTTTGGTAAGTGTACCCGTTAGAGTTTCTAACTCAATTATTTTACTCTCAAGTACGCTTTGACGTCGCGCCGAGTCTTGTTTTTGTCTTTTTAATGCCGCAAGTTCTTCTTCAACTATTCGACGTGTTTCTAATACCTCAATATAATCCACCTTCATTGCACCAAGTTCTGTCTCCAATTCCGCAAGTTTTGCTAATGATTCACGCTCCAGTTCTGTCATTTTATCATGAGCCTTTTAAATTGTTTTTAAAGTAAATAAAATGAATATAAAATTGAACAATTAAATTATTTAATGCAATTAATAAGTTTGATATTACGTGTCCAAGTTCATCTTCCAATTCAGCTACTTTTTCCAATGCTGCAGTTTTTGTTTCACTGTCTTCCATTAAGGCAGCCACATCAAATACATTGTCTAAATAAGCCGAGATTTGAACCTGCGAATTAATGAATATTATTAAATCAAATAGTTTAAACTTGAAACTTGTATTTGACATACATCATCAATGAAAAAATTATTACTAATATTTTGATTTTGAATTATCAACAATAATAATGATAATATAACTCATTTTTAAAGGAATTCCCAAATGATAATATTAGAAGTCATTAATTATAGTCTCAATATTGAGTACAGTGTCTTTGTTTGAAGCTTATTTATCGTGAATCACGGTAAAAAAATCTGAATTGCACGAATTTATAAAAATAATCTAAATGTCAATAACCAAACCTGCAAATCTTCACTCTCTGTATGTTTAAGTTTTTCCAAGTATTCATCAAGACCAAGTTTCGTAAATTCATATTGTAAATGTACTCTAAAATTCATATCTTCGACGGAATGTACGACAATGTTAACGAACTGCATACATGCAACCATAAATTCAATATGAAAACTGTCATATTGCGTAAAATATGCCATTAATGTTTCGAATCGTTTTTTTTCAGTGCACACTTCTTTGAAATTATCGAATGCTGATAAAATAATTTCATGACCACCTTTTACTAGACAAATCGCCGCTAATAGTTCGAGGACAAGTGCTTTTGTTCTTAAACTTTTATGAATTAAACTGAGTGCAATACAATTAATCGCCTCACGATGTTGAATAACCATATTGAAGCCATACTGAAAGATTGAACCCATAATTAGTAATGTGATACCAATGTATAAATGAAAACGTGAAAAAGGAAAAAAAATGAATTGCGGATATAATTGACTTACTTTATTATTCATGATGGCACGCATACATAATATGCATACGTGAATGTCATCCTTAGCTTCACCCATATTGAGACGAGCAACATGCCTTGACCGTCGTTTTACACTAGGACTATCTTTGAACTCATGAAGAGGGGGTCTTGAGTATCCATTATTTAAGGTTGTTGGATTCTCAACGATGCCACCTATATGAAATTAAAGATTGAGTGTCTTTAATCAGTCAACCTTTCCACCGCGTACATTTGTCTGTGTAACATAAGAACTAAAGCGGACCATGGAAATATTGAACTTACTTGTCTGTATTTTCTCTTCTGACTCTGTTCTAAATTCAATTAAACGTTGCTCATGCCTCATCATTAATAATCTGAAGCTCAAATAATCTATTAATGCATCCAATCCCTGATTTTCTTCGTCCAAAAATTCCCGTACCCATCTAACAACATTTTATTTTAATTTATAAATTTTTTTTTATTATGAATTTAGCGATCAGCTTGAAAACAGTAAGTATTTCATTTCGCATGGGTCAATGTATATTTTTTTTATTTTTTTGATGAATTTGTTAGCTTACTCAATGTGATTTGTGCGTAAAGATATTTCCAAATCCCTGAGCACTTGTGTGGAGGTTGATTCACCGACCATTTTTCGCTTCTGAAAGAATGCGAAGAAACGATACGACTGTTTGATAGCTGTTAGTTAAGTTCCTCACAAAGTCCACACAAATAAATACAAAGTGGAAAATGAACTAAGTAAAATAGGATATAAGCCTCCAAACAATTACTTACTCGATGACTTCTTGAAGCTTTAGGATCTAGATAAGTCCGCAGTTTAGAAAGATAATGAGATGGTGGATCCTTTGCTTGGACTCTCTCCTGAAAACACACATATTGATGATTACGTTCTATCCTTCCATTCAATTTTTTTTCCGACGTGTTCGAACGAAAAATGAAATAGAATATAGTATTTTGTGCAACGAGGGAGAAATGACGGTGTTTTTCAATGGGGGTGAAGTTTGTCGGCTCGAGAGAAATGAGGGCGGCAATCACACTCAAAAAACGCCCATTCTTCTTGGAATGCACATCATATTTTTTTCAATAAATACTCGAAAATGGCAATTTTTTGAATGTCATGTGTGGTGATAATATGGTTTTTCTCCCGACAGAACAGTTGGGATTATATCTTTTCTCCGGTTTGAAACATACCATGGACAAAACAAATGAACAAATATGAGAAATTTGCGTTCTCTAATTGGTCGATTTCCCATCCTCCTTCTGACGTCATGTTATTTCGTACCGGAGATAAGATATAGGGTGCATTCACGCTGGGCGCTTACACGCTTTGAACGCTCATTTTTCATACCAGTCCAATGCCAAAAATGAAAGTTAAGCGCGCTCAAAGCGTGTAAGCGCCCAACGTGAATGCACCCATAACGTCAGTTATTCTATCGGTATGGAAGAAAGAAGTATTACCACCGCAAATGATACGAGAAAAGTTGCCATATTCATGCACGCATTGTGAAAAAAAAAGTATTTGTAACAATTTAAGGGGACATCTGTAGTTTCTCGCACATTTTTCTGAGAATTTTTTTTTTGGAGTAAAATTTATTGAAACATTCTAACTTTTTCATACATGAAGAACAAGTACATGTCAAATTATATGAAAAAAAAAGGTATGTGTCAGCTCCGACACGCGATTGGAGTTTACTCTTTAAGAATAATTACTGTGAAATTAAAAATATATTGAATATGCAACGGGAGTAAATAAAAACTTCTTCTGTGTAACTGAAAATATTGAAAATTTTTTTCAGATTTCAAAATTTATTATTGCATCAATACATTATAATGACAATTGATTTTCTTCAATATGAAAATCATCTTGAACATTATGAATTTCATCAAAAGTAATGCCGTTATTTATTACTGTGACAATAGGTTTGTGGTAAATAAAATACGATACGTGGACGTCGGAAGTAACATGATTTACATATCTTGAAAATATCCCAATGGATGTACCATGTCTAGTCGTCCCCAGCGTGTTACCAGAAACGAAGTCCAAATTCAGTTCCTTTTTTAAAAATTGTGCACAACGCAATCCTTCATCAGTATCAAAATGAATGTTAAAATCACCGCCAAATATGGCGGAAGTTCATGATATCGTTTGTTCAACAGTTTTAAACCTCCTTTCGTATATGCTATTAATGCCTCATGAAGAAAATCTATTACGTCTCTAAGTTTCTTATTGACAGAATTGTACACTGTGACTCCTTCATGCTGTATAATTGTAGGACCTGCATCAGGACTTAATTGTGTCAATGGCGCTGTGGGTACAGGTGTTCTGATATTCAGAAAGGCCTACATCTTGCCTCAGAACTATTTTAGCAGAATAAAACTTAAACTTTGCTCCCACTTTTTTCTTTAACCTGTATTGACGATTATATTCAGCATTAGACATTTTAACTGGTTTATCACCATTATCAATTTTGTCGTTTTTTTCGAAGTCAGTACTCGAGCTGACGCTGCATTAGTTTTTTAAGATGGTTTTGATGAGGGGCTAATTACATCACTACAAATAGACATATTCAGACATTTTTAAATTCAGAAGTACAATTATCGAATCATATCAAGATAAATGATTTATATTGTCCCCTTTTTGCGTTAACCTCGTAATCAATTGTGATAAAATTTTTTCAAACTATTTATTATAACTATTGATTTTAACTAGTTACTATGTATTCAAAATTATTATGAATATTCACGTGAATTGAGTACAAACAGACATTCCTATTAATTTCTTATGCCTTATTGCAGTTACGTGTTTAATGCAGTAAAGGGACGATATATAGAAAAATAGATAGAGTATAAATTCGATTAATCAAAAGTGTAGATGTTTGCATGTACAATTTATATCATATGAAAGCATGGATTACATAACCTACCTGGTAACTGCATCCACGTGTTTTTCAGATTGGTTTTCATAATTATTACGTAATTAATTTTGCTCACTTCACTATTTATAATGATAATAAATATCACAGTTGATAGGAATGAATGAAACAGATAAAATTTTGGATATGCACTAATACTGTATAATACATGTATACGCATACAGAATACTACGTATACAGTATAGGTGTATACATTAGATTGGTTCAAATAAATCGACTATTTTTTTTTTCAAAACCCTCACTGAAATACCTCCGGGAAGGTGTAAGAAGATGTCTGATAAATTCGGAGCTCTTAATATTAATATTAAGAGGTCACTCATCGTGAATTTCTATTTCCGATTTAAATAACATGAAAAAATTTTTTTTTATCGTTAGAATATTTTGTAGCTTAGGAAACAATGGATGGATTCAAATGATCAATTTTTATAGGAAATTGAACGCTCTACAAAAAAGGTATCTTACAATTTTTTCATAACTTTTACTGTTTAGGAGATATCGGAGGTTCAAGTTTGAAGAATTTAACAAAATTTCTTTGTTACTTTTAAATATTATAACTTGTAGACAAATAAATATTATAAATTGCGAAATATATATTTCTGTAGGAAATTGAATGCTCTACAAAAAAGGTCTTTTGTGGTTAATCGATTACTCTAACCATTTAGAAGATATTCGCATTCATGACTTGAATGGATAAATTAAATATATTTATTAAAAAACTATTGAAATGTGTATGCAGGAATTCGAATGCGAATATCTTCTAAATGATTAGAGTAATCGATTAACCACAAGATACCTTTTTTGTAGAGTGTTCAATTTCTTATAAAAATATGATCATTTGATTTCATCCATTGTTTCGCAAGCTACAAAATATTCTAACGATAAAAAAAAATTTTTCATGTTATTTAAATCGGAAATAGAAATTCACGATGAGTAACCTCTTAATATTAATATTAAGAGCTCCGGATTTAACAAGCATCTTCCTACACCTTCCTGAAGGTATTTCATTGAGGATTTTGGAAAAAAAAATAGTCGATTCATTTGAACCAGTCTAGTATACTGTGATGTGGTGGCTTGCCACACATCGATAAATATAAATTAGTATGAACGCGGTGTATAAATTAGTATGAATGTAGTATGGACGGATGAGTGCGAGTGTGAACGGTGGGAGCAGCCGAGCCGAAGATCCACGGACGTCACCGAGTGAGTCGTGAGACGATGCACGTGGAAAACAGAAACGGAAATTAATTACTACCGTGGTGAACGCCGCATAATAGAGAACTACGAGTGTAAACGCTGTAACCACGAGGCATGTGGCGAAAAAAGATGGAGGTCGGTATAATATGGTGCGTGCTATGAAGAGTAAGTTAGACAAGGGTTGTGATGAGAATAGTAGTGAAATAATGCCACGAAGATATCTTCAGTAAGCGGCGAATTATGTTATTGCCAAGAGAACGAGCGATGCATAATATTGTCCAGTAGGGTAATCGGATTATTTTGCGTGTTCAATACGTGTTTGAACAGACGAACTTGTGCATCATCACGTGGCGAGCCTATATCATTGATCACATTGCTGCTATTCAACTATACGAGTACCTAATAATACCAAGTCCATGGTAGTCGACTGTAAATAAGTTAAAACATCAAGAACATCGTGAAAATGAATCGACAAATAATTAAAGAAGGAAAGATGCTGCTGCTGTGTACGATAATTTGGCGGAAAAAGTGAATAATGTGGGAGTGTACGCAGAAATAATTGTCGGTTGAATTTAATATTGTTTAAAATAAGAAAGTATGCAGAGTGGATTGAGTGAACGGTCGGTATTATTATTATTAGAATTGTTTGTTCGGTATGACAAGTATGATGAGTGATATGTATGAGAGAAATAGATATTAATTGAGCGAGTGAGAAAATTATTGTCGCACTGCCGTAGACACGTCAATCGTCACGGCCAAAATTTAAGAACATTATTATTTTATTATATTTGGTAAAAAGAGACATTATTATTTTTCGAGTCATATTATTTTTTCATCCGGATTTTTCTTTATTATAATTGAATAAATATTATTATTTTCTTTAGAATTATTTACTGTGAATAAATTTGTATTTTTTGTATAAGATTTCCCCTATCATCTTCAGCCAATTTCAGGCAATCGGGGTGGCATCCCTTGCTGTACCAAGGACAACGATAACGGTGGCTAGTTTTGAAGGACAAAACCAAGCATCGTTACAATACATATATAGATGTATACATATCCCTTCCATTTCCCCCTGCGGTCAGTATAAGATGGGTGGGAAGAACATAAGGAAAGGGCAGCATAATGCTTTCAATTGTGCGTTACTATTTCACTCGATTTCACTCCCCATATTTTTTTCATACCCCGGGCGTTATATCGTTTCTTAAGGAGTAAACTCCAATAAACTCCAATGACCAATAGATTTTTTGTTATGAGTTTTTTTTTATTTTCAACGGCACGAAATTATTTTCTTTTTGTTTTTTAAATGTAACACTACATGCATTTTTCATCGTCTTTCATGTAGATTTTTATCCATTTGGTCGTTTTTGAAAATATCAATTAGAAATATGTGAAACCTGAAAATCTACCCCATAGAGTATCAACTTCGGCGGTTCTTTTCACCCCTTAAAAATGTTTTTCCGCACAAAAAAAAACGTATCTCATTATTTTCGATGCAGATGAACATATTATAACCACAACAAAATCGAAGGGGGACACCTCGGAGGTTTCCTTGTTAGCCTCCGTAGAAGTTTTTGCTGTCTTGGCATCTGACATATTAAATTTACTAAAGAACTGTAAAATATAGTTTATTTGGCTCAAAGGCACAACTCCCTTTTCTTCATCATACTCTACTTGCATACCCAAACATTCTTTAATTTTCCCTAAGTCTTTTAATCTAAATCTTTCATTCAACTCTGCTTTCAAACTTTCCGTTTCTTGTGTGTTATTTGAAAAAATAAAGAAATCGTCTACATACAATGTTACAATAGTAAGCGAATCATTTTTCTTTTTGGTATATAAACAAGGTTCACACTTAGATCTAATATAATTTAAATTTAACTGTACACTATTTATTCGGTCAATCCAAGCCCTTGAAGCTTATTTCAAACCATAAATGGCTTTCTTTAACTTTAAACATTTATTGTCAGAATTTTCCGTCAATTTAAAACCATCTGGTATTCACATATAAACTTTTTCGTTAAGAAACCCATTTAGAAATGCTGTTTTTACATCAAGATGTGTGATACTAAAACCCAGTTTAACAGATAACGCAAATAACCTTGAGGGGACCTTCTGGTCTAGCGGACGAAAATTCGATAGATTTTCGACATTTTTTTTGTTATGAGAAAAATTAACAATGCTTTTCAAACTTTGTAAATATATTTTATCATTTATAATCTTCACAAAAATTAAAAAATAATATAAAAAACTGTTGGGAAAGGTCCGATTAACAATACAGTCTTTTACACATATATTGTTGTTTATTTATGTATATATTTATTTATTGTAATTGTAGTTTTAAACATTTGGACTGGCTTAAATTTTAGTAGACTTCTTATCATATATATATGACGACGAACACAACGATACGAATATATTCGAAAACGACTTCTTAATTTAACTGTGACTTCTGACTCGACTAATCACTCACGCTCATTACCTTGTATACTAGCGCCATCGATCAAACCTGATTTGAAGTTATTATAGACTGTTGCGCCATATTACCTATAGATACATATATACTACTATTTTTGAGTGTTACATTTATATTCCAACACCTCCCCATTAATGTTACACTCAATCATTCATGACTTCAAAAATGTATCAGAAAGAAGTTAATAGTTTATATTACGTTGACAAATTCATGCCCATTCTCATCAGGCAGTTAATGTGCTTTGGTGCACTTAAACCTTTGGTTAGAACATCTGCAGCCATCTGATCGGTTGGAACGTATTTGATGTCAATTAATCCCTCTGTCACAATGTCTCGAATAAAGTGGTGACGAACGTCAATATGTTTTGATCTTGATTGTGTAGCATTGTTGTAAATAGCCTTTTGCGCACTTTGACTATCATTTTGCATTGTTGTATTTTTACAATCA